>CAJVQA010001052.1:0-27917 GCA_910591915.1 Cetraspora pellucida | reverse complement strand
ATAAATGCTATTTATAGTAATAAAAACTAATAGATATAATAGAAATAATATATATAATAGATATAGTATATATAATAAAATGATAGATATAATAGATATATAATATCTGTTAGATATGTTAGATATATTAGATATGTTAGATCTAATAGATCTGTTAGAAATGTTAGATTTGTTAGGTTTCCAGCACAGTAATATGAGCCAATCAGAATCAAGTTATATGTCTAGAATTAGTGCTTTCATCAAAATCATCCTGATTTTGTAATCTCATGATCAGAATCATATGATCTTGTGCTTATTAGAATCATCTCAGTGAGCTGAATCCAATAGTGGTTGTTTCATCCAAATTGGTTTAGTATATCAAAAGTTATGATTAAAAATGTGTAAAACTCTTAATGTTAGCAATGCTAAATTATGTTTCATAGATTTTAATATTTTTTTGCAAGGCCTCAGAATTTTGGGTCATTTTCATTAAAACCAAATAACATTAGCTAACCATCTATATGGCCATTAAATATTAACTTTATTAATAAGTTTTTAAGCTTGATTACTGAAATTTAAACTAATATTCAGATTGCAAGTACTTTTATAAAGTGATATTTTTTTATATCAAGAATACATTACAATAAAGAATATGGTTTTTTATAACTAAAATTGTGTTTATATAGATTTTTTCTGTTTTTGGTTTTGTGCAACTATGTTGTATAGCTGCTTATTATTATTCTTATTTACTATTATAGCTAAATCAAATCCTGTAATTATAAAGTTTTTTAAATTAACAAAATAATCTTTATTTATTATTTAATTGTTTTATTAATTAAATTAATTCTATTTTATTATATAAATTATATTTCTAATAATTAACAATATTGTTATTATTATTATTTAAACAAATTATTAGAACCAAATTAAATGTTATATAGAAATATTTTTATATTAAAGCATATTACTTATAATTATTATTTTTTTAATGATTGTCTTTGTCATCTTGAATGCTGGCTTTTCATATATAAAGTAACTATTAAACTTGTTGGAAAATATGTATCACAAATAGAACAACAAAGTTTTTATAATTAATTAAAGAGAGACAATATATATTATAACCAGATAGTTTGTTTATATCATAAAACTCTAATATATGAATTAAATTAAGACAGTGTCCATCATTTTCTTTTATTAAAGAAGAAAGAAATTCATTATTTAATGCAAGAAGATTGGTAGCATCTTTACAATGTTTAGGCATACAACAAGATATATCATCACATTTTTTAATATTAAGAGAATATTGGTACATTTTTGTATGATTTTCTAGTTATTTCCAAGGAATAATAGACTTAATAATATTATTTGTATCATATTCAGAAAATATAACATTATTAAATAATGAAGTATGTTGATCAATATAGTATATTATAACTGAATTTTCAAAGATAGGATCCTGATTTCACAAATTATATAAAGTTTTACCAACATACTAAAAATTTTTTTTGCAAGCTCTTGGTTAATTACTTCACTTTGAAAATTAAAATAAGTACTATTCTTATCAATTGATAAACCTATTTCTACAAGTTTTTGTGAAAGTGTAGCCATACCATATTCAACAGGATTATAAGCTAAATGATAAGATGTATGAGTTCTAACTATAAGATAATTAAGATTAAATTTATGAAATATTTTACAATACCAAACAATATTTTTTAAATATCATGGATTTTCATCTGGGCCTACATCTATCAAAAGACCCAAATAGATTTAATTAAACTATTATCTTTTAATATTTTGATTAGATAATTATTTTCAGTTAATGATTTTAAATCTTCTATATATTAAGCTAAATTAGTTCTAACTTGGTATTATGGATATATAAATATTGCAAGTTGACAATTATAAGAAGTATTATTAATATCACTTGAATTTGTTAACATATAAACTAATAGTATCAGTTTTTGTTGCTTTCTAATAGAAAAATCATAGTTAGATAATGTAACTGGTTCTTGAAAACTCTAAATACTTTTAAAAGTTTTTCTAACTGCAGAAATACCAAGAGAAATTTTAGCCTTATCATCTTGTGATATTACTACAGAATGGCTAAAAAATCTTACTGCAAATTGCTTCACTCCTTTTACAAAAGCAAAATAATAATATACATCAGGATGTTTTTTTTTCATTTCTATAGACAGAAGAGATCACAATACCTACAGGATGATACTGGGCTTTTGCAGCTATAAAATTTGAATGACAAAGTAATAGGTAATTATTAAGACCAGAATGTAATAAATATTCATTATACCTAGTTCTAAGATCTTTTTGTAAATGATTAATAATAAGAACCTTTATGTTTTCTTTTCTTCTTTTTTTATATGCAGCACTAAATTTAACACATTCATAGATATGTTCAAATAAATTTGGATAGTTAATAATAAATGATAGATGATCTAAAGTATCATATTTTTCAAGTATTTGCTTTTTATGTAGAAGTTTTGCTTTTTTTTCTCTACATTTATGCTAATAGGTTGCATTACACTTTAATTTTGTGATTTGTTTATTCTTATAGTTTAAAGTTTTCTTAAGAGTTTCAATAAGTTCTAATAAGATTTTCTGAGTTTCTAGATCAATTGTAGTATTATACTGTTATTGATATTTAGCAAGTTTCAAATTAGTTTTATTAATAATGTTTATAGCTTGCCACTATGCTATAGTATTAGGTAAAGGAGTATTAGATATAATAATTTTTTCAATAAGCTCTAGTAATAAATCTGATTTAGTTAAGACTGAAATTGAGTTTTTTAAATATTCATTAATTTTATTTTCAATTATTAGTTTAGGCTTGTTATGAATCTCTTTTCATACTGCATTATATTCTATGCATAAAAATGACATGGGATACATAGAATCTTTTCTATTCAACATCTAATCATAACTAAAAGCATTAATAAACCTTTGATATTGATTTGTAGGACACTTATAAATATAATTTTTATTATATTTGGATGCCAAATAAAAGAAAATAGAGTTTTGAATAATAATATATTGGTTAAATAAAAATATAATTTATAGAATGAATGTTTGAAATGAAGATATTTTTAAAAGTTATTCTAAGCAATAGCAAGAAAAATAGTTTATCAAGTAAGTAAACCTTATACAATATTTATTCTTTAAAATTTTTTACTTATACAAATTTATATTACTATTTTACACTTTTGCTTAAGCTTGTATTTTTTATGCAAATAGTTTATTATAATGATTATGAATTATTTGAATTACTTTGCTAATTAGACTATGTACATTAAATTTTTATTTATGTAAAGCATTATTTTATCTTTGTCTCATAATTAAAATAAGTAGTAATATAATTAACTTGGATTAAAATAATAAACTATATATTTAATCATGCAACTCAAAAATGTTTTTTCATCATACTAATTTAATAGCTAATGACAGAATTCAGTAAAAGTCAAATGAGGTAGAATTAGACAATATACTGTAGTTTGTTAGACAAAATTGTAAATTATCTTGGATGATTTGAATATTTATTTTTAGAATAAATTTTAATTTATTATAAATGACTAAAAATTGCATATGTAAGTAGCTTTTATATCTCAGTTTACTAACAATTGATATTTTTACAGTCTTTACTCAATTAAAATCAAAATTTTTTAGAATTTAATTTACTTCTTTTTTAATTAAATAGAGCCTAACACAAGACTCTAAATAATTTATATTAAATATTTGAATAAGAAATTATTTCCCAATTGCACAATTTGGAAAATATATATATTTTTTTTTCAGTATTAAGATGACCTCTTTGGTCCGAGCTTTTTATTAATACTTATATCAGGTACATGTTTTATATAAATGTATCTATAATGAACTATTAGATGAGTGTACAACTGGCTACATGTGTAACTTTCTATATTACCTATTTAAGGAGTCTGCTTGAGGGTTCCCCACAAGTTGCTATACCTAACACCCTTACTAAGGTGTTCTATTTAAACCCTCTGATCTAACCCTGGTATTAATTTCACTGGGTCACAGACCCAAATCTATTTACTATTAACCATAGGACTATAATCTTTAGACTATTTTTATCCTTAAAGTAAACCTACCAGAGCAAGCCATTTTCCCTTTTACTGCTAACCTGGTTTGACACTATGGCCAAAGCCAACACTTGCAGACAGGATTACCTCTTAGACTGCTATTATCCTTATAAAGTTCACCCAAACTCTGGTATCCATCTTTTCAACTTCTTCTTCATTATCCTCTACTAGCCACAACTTAGAATTAACTGACTCCCCAGACTCCCAATCCAGATAGCCTGGTATGGTATATTTATATATCCTTTTCCTCCGATGATTCTGGCAGCCTGGTTGGTTATATGCTCCTCTACACATCTTTGTCATCCAGTTTATCCAACAGTTCCTATGAAGGTGTTTCATAGGCTTCCATCAGTCCAATGGTACCATTGAAAGTTTGTGCTATCTCTTTATTCGGGATTTCCAAGTAAGTTTCTGTCTTTTTGGTTTCTTAGCCTTTTACGCCTGGGAGACTTATCATGGGTTTGCCTGAAGCCTTATATAACACCAGTTTTATATTCTTCAATGTACATGTACTGTGTAATGTTATACTTTGCATAGATGCCCTGAGCTTCCAATGTCAGGTGGGGCCCGACTTGGTGTACCTAAGATTACAGATGCCCAAAACCCAACTGATTGGTAGAAACAGTTATTATAATACAGGTATAATTTTCAAAATTCATCATTTGTGAGAATTGAACCTTAGACCTGCCACTTGGGGTTGACAATCTATCCACTTCACTAGGTCGCCACACCCTTAAATAAAACTTTTTATAAAATACATACTTTTTAGATTTATTTATATAACATTACATACTCTTAAAGTTAGTTTTGATACAATCAAAATTACAGAATTACAACTCCAAATACTTCAATCAAGTTGCCAGAATAGAACTATTTTTCCAAATTCTATTATCAGTAAAATTTGAACTTTTAATCTATTGCTTAAAAAATAACAATCTAAACATTATACTAAAATTGCTATTCTCAAATAACAAAAATATTTTTTTTATTATAATTTAACAAGCTTATATATTTAAAAGTATTTTTTTAAATATTTTTTATAACTTGTGTTTTTTAAATAAATATTTTAATTTTTAAAAAACTATCAAATTTAAAAACTTTTAGTTGTAAATAATAATAAACTTTAATTTTTTATTTAAATTATATTATATCAAGTCAGAAATATAAAAAATTTTAAATACAATTTACTTAATCTTTTTATATGTTTTGAAAAAAAATGATTATATTCTAATTTGTTAATACAAATGTTTGTTTTAAATTGTTTATTAAATAAATTATATAATTAGTATTATTTTTTAAATTATAATACAAACAAATTTATTTATATTAATTTTTTAAAAATATAAAATTTAATATGCAATATATTTTTTAAATAAAATAAATATTTTTAAAAATCTAATTTATTAATTTTGTTAAAAAACTTTTTTAAATTTATTAAAAAACTTTTAATTATTAAAGTTTAAAGTTTGTATAATATTAAAGTTTATTACTAAAATATTTTTAAGTTTTTTTAAAATTTTATGTTTCTAAAAATAAAAAAAAATTTAGTCTAGAAATATAGTAATTAGTAAAGTAAATAAGTTGTCAATTTTCTAAATGCTAAATTGGATATTTAAATTAAATTAATAACAAAAATTTGAATAATTAATTATATAATATTTATATTATAGTAACTGTTTCTAATGATTGAATTAAAATACCTATAATAATAGTTATATTAGCATAACTAGCAGGTTATAGAGCATTTGTATAAATATAACATTATATAAAAAAATACAAATTAGTATCAGGTAATATAAACTTTAGATAAGTTCTTGTAATTATATAAATCTATTGAAATTAAAAAACAAAATGTTCATTTAAAAAGACTCAAATAGAGAGATAGTATAGATCTTTAATGACACTACTATAAAAACTAGTCTTAAAAAATATATATTAATGTTGAAGTATCCAGACAGATACAAATTTTTGAATAGAGTATACTGTAATAAAATTTACTAAAAACTAGCAAGTTATAGTAATTTTAAATTGCATAAATGCCAATTAGAAAATCTTTTATTTAAAAAAAAATAAAATAAATAAAAATAAAAAATAAATAAAAAATAAATATTTAAATGAAATTTAAATTTAATAGTCTTCTAAATACTATAAGATACAAAATAAAATCAACTTTTAAACTAATTCTACTAATCAGTCTATATAAATTGAGTATAACAAAATGTTTATTCTATATTAGAATTATTAGACTTTAAAACTTAGAAATGTTTATAGGATATAATTAGAAAAAGAAAATTCTTGATAACTAGATCATTAACAGCTATATATGATCTTTAAATTTTAATAATATAAAGCTAGTATTTGTCAAATAACTAATTAAAAAAACTAGCTTTTTACTTTATATTATTATAAAAAAAAAAATAAAAAAAATAAACTAGATAAAGATAAATTATAAAGAAAAATAAGATAAAGAATAAATTTTATTAATAATAATAAGATAAAATAGGTAAAATAATATTTTATTAAAAAATAATTTAAGATACAAAAATACTTTTATATAAGTAAAGAACTTTAAAAAAGAATTATCTAAGAACTATCTTTTTAAAAGAACAAAAAACTATTCTTTTTATAGCTTTTAATCTAATAATTGATTAGTTTTAGAGTTACCATGTGTTGTAGCATCATTCTGGATCATATGAATATCCAAAATGTAACAGAAATTAAGAAATTACATGAAATTGTCTGTATATAATAGTAATAATAATAAATCTTGTTTAAACTTAATTTTAAAAGTTTGTTATTTTAAACTTATTTTGATTTTCAATTTTTAATATTTAACAATTACTACATCTTATTTGTTATATAATAAAAGACTTAAAATAATTACTAATGATAATATAAGAAAAAGAATTAGTTATATATTGCTTATATTATATGTATTGTAAAAAAGTCCTTTAGAAAATTAAAGTATATAAATAATGTAAACTATATTATTAATATTTTAGATATAATAAGTTTATATACATGCATAATGTATATTAAAATCGCAAAGATTTATGATTAAAATAATAGTTACGTAATGTAAGATGTAAGAAATTGAATAGACAGAGAATTAGACGTAGAACTAAACATAGAATTGGACATACGTATATGCTTATTGATAGTTGAGATTTTGTAAATAAATTAGAATGTAATTAATAATAAATACTATTGAAAAATTAATAAGTTCGGTTTAAATTAATGAATATACATATGCTTACTTATTTTACGACAGCATTTAGTAGTATTTATTTAGAACTTTAGTTATAAATTTTAATTGAATTTTGCTTTTTTTCATCTTATAATAAGTTAGGATATTATTGGCTAGTAAAGCTTTACGATTTGGGTGCCGCCAAGTGAAAACCTGACATTCTAAAAATAGATTTATATGAACAACGGAATGCGGGGTTTGAACTAATCTGACTAGAATAATGGATTATACTGTGTTTTTGATCACAAAGTAGTCTCATTTAAAGTCCGTCCGTAGAAATCTATTTTTAGAATGTCAGGTTTTCACTTGGCAGCACCCATTTTGATTGGCTAAACAAATCGAGGGTTGTCCACCATGTTGAAATGTAAGTCCTCTGCTTCGCTTCGGACAATAAACCTACAACCTAACTCTAAAATCTTAAGAAATTCCAAATTATTTTAAATGTATATATTGTCTATATTCATGAAAAAGTCTATAACGGATGGCATGCAATTAGAAATATTACTATTACAGTCGAATCTCTCTATAATCACACCCCTCAGGATCAGTGTTTAAAATTCAAAAAAAAAATTACATGCACAAATGCATTTTGTGCATCTTTTTTTAAATATTTTACATGCACACTTAATAAATTTTTAACAAAATCCAAAAAAATTCATGCACATGTGCATCTTGTGCATGCCAATTTTAAACACTGCTCAGGATGTGCTTATAAAAAGATTTTTACTACTAAGATGTGCTTATAAAGAGGATTTTTTAATATGTTTATATATAATTGGTTTTTAAATAAATGTGCTCATAAAGAGGTTTTATATGATGTGCTTATAACGAGTGTGACTATAGAGGGGTCTGACTGTATATTAAAAAAAAAATTTATTAAAAAATCAAATACTGTTCAAAGTAATAAAAAAAATTTTAAATATATTCATTTACTTTTTTTAGAAATAAATATGCTCTAATCTGTACTACGTAGTAATTGTTGATAACTAAAATGCTATATTTCAAAAAATTTACTAAAAAATAAATTTAGAAATACTAAACAATTTTTCAAAACCCCAAAATCTTATGCAAACTAAAGTTTTGACTTTTTAATCTAACCTATACTATGTTCTATAAACTCCTATTTTATTCAAACCCTAACGCTAAATTGTAATAAACTTATTATGAATTTTTTTTTAATAACTACTGGTGCAAAAAAATAATGATTCTTTTAAAAATAATTGATAAAATGATTTAATTTCTATTTAAAACATAAACCAAATTAATAATTAGAATTATTATTTAAAAAAAAATATTAAATCGAAATGCTTTTAAAAAAAGAAATATTTCGATCTATTGTAACAAGCAAAATTAAAAAATAAAACATTATGCATATTGATTTTGCTTAAATTTGAAAATAAATTTAAACTTTTCCTATCACCACTGAAGCGTCCATAGATCTATACAAAAACCACCATCTCCAAATTTTAATTAACAATTCTGTTAAATATAATCTAAATGTCATTACAATGAAGTCCTTAATGAATCCCAGAGTTCTAAAGAAATTTGGAGTTCCACCAAGTAAATACCATCTTTGTAATGGACCGATCATAGAATCATCACCTGTTAACCCCAATTCTTTTGAATGAGTTATTCGTTTTTTTTCTTCGATTCTTGTTTCACACCATAATCCTCGTATAGCAAATTGAGCATTCATTTTGAAACTTTCTATTGGATTTCCACCAAGTTCACGATGAATTCCACGTACTATATTAATTGTTCTAAATACTAGTAACATATCTCTTGGTAAAGATTCCAAAAAATCAAAGAAATCACTTAATTTTATATTTTTTAATTGATCTTGAACTATAGCACGTTCTTCAGGTGACATATCTTCTCCAAGAGGAGTTGTAGAATCTGATATACGTTGTGTAAAAATCAAAGGAAGAAATTGAATGTATTGAGGAACACCCAAAGAATTAGCCACTTTTTTGAGAGATTCAGAATCATTCAATATTAAAGCTTTCCACAGATAACAATATATCAAACGAAATTCATCAGATAATTCTCTATAGAGACCATGATCAAGGAGAACAAGTTGAGGTTTATTTGTAATTGGTGATATTGTTATAAGAGCATTTCCAGCATGAGGATCACAATGAATTACACCGTGACAAAAGATCATTTCAGCAAATACTTCTAACAATATAGTTCGTACCCATTTTGGATTTACACCTAAATTTTTTAATTTTTCCATGTTATTGATTTTAACACCATGAACAAATTCCATGGTCAACACACGTTTAGTCGTTAATTCCCATATAATATTTGGTATTTTTAATTCACGTGCACGATGTTTGAATCTTTCTTTTGTTAATTCACCATTTTTGGCTTCTCGTAAAAAATCGAATTCCGAAATTAAATTTTGCTTAAATTCAGTTATAATCCAAGTCAATTCGAATTCCGGAAAAAAGAAAGAAATTAAATTGGACATTGATTGCATAGTCCAAATATCCACATGAAAAAGTCTTGATACCTATATTATAAACGTTTAAAATTAATTCAAAAAAAATATAAATATATATTTGTATATATACTAATATATATTTATAATATACTCACATCAGGATATTGAATTTTGACAGCTACTTCCCGACCATCTTTTGTTTTAGCTATTATTTAATACGCATATAAGAAAATAATAAGAAAATTAATATATTTTTAAATTAATTCTTTTTGGTTTTATTTTTTTTAAAAAAGTATATCCATTTTGCATAATAAGAAATCCAATAAATTCTATAATTTATTTACCTTTATGCACTTGAGCTAAGGAAGCAGCAGCTATAGGAATTTCATCGAATTCAGAATATATATCCTTTGGACTTAATCCATTAAATTCCTCGGAAAATATTTTTTTTACATCATTCATGCCTCTATAAGGTGCTCGATCCTGTAATATGGATAATGTTTCAATATATTCTCTAGGAACGATAAAAGTTAAAGAAGCAAGATGTTGAGCTCCTAAATATTTTATTTCAAATATAAATTTTGAATTAGAATTATATGTGTGCATACATGTAAGTAATATATATATACACATGGTTGTGTGCATATATATATATATATATATCTATATATATATGCGTATATAGTTTTTCAAAACAAACATGATCAAAATAAAACAAAATAAATTAAAAAGTCTAACCTTTTACATATATACCAGTATGAAGTCTACAAAGTCTTAATAGTCTTTTTGCAACTCTTAAATGAACAACTTTCTGAGAGGCTTTAAATTCATCAGATTTATGATCAACATTTTTAAATCTAAAATGTAAAATTTTATAATCTAGCATACAAAGGCAACTAATAATATAAAATAAAAATAAAATAAAAATAAAATGAATCAATTTTAAGAGACAGATATTATATTTGCGATTGCAAAGAGTGAAAAATTCTCACGTCAATTCGAACCTCGTACCAAACACACAAAGTTACCGAAGAGCGGAATATTCCAGCAAATATTAAATTAAATTTATCCCGGTAACTTTGCGACCACGTTACTCCCAGGATCGTAGTTGCAGTTGTTAAACCTAATAAACCCAGAATTATAGAATTACTGCGTATTTTATTTTTTATTTGAATTGGAGAAGTATTAAAACGATCAAAGTAATACTTTGAATCATTATTAAAAATTTTTGTTGAATATTGAATTTTTTCCAAAGTAAGAGACTTTAAGGATCTTGGAAAAGTTGTAGGCCTATACACAAGGGAAGTTAAATTTATTCTATAGAGCAAGGAATTGTAACTGAAACATTTTGTAGATATGAAACGGTTTGGAAACGCCAAACGAGAAAAATTTTTTTGCATTCTGATTAAAGTTATCAATAATATCAATATTCGATATTATGAAGGGTAAAGATCTTGATCGATCATAAAAATTAATTAATTGCATAATATCTATATTTGTATTTATCAATCATTATTGGTCTATTGATGATACGTATAAAATACTATAATAACAATACAAAATATAGTAATAATGATATAAAAACTAATGCTAACTTTTGAAGTGTCAGTTTTTTATATCGGATATGTACATAGCAGATAGGTACTGGTGCGTACGTACGTATGTACATGCGTATAGCATTAACTATGTATCACTCTTTTGTTATACTTAAATGTACATTAAAAAATTATCTAAAAATAATAACAATCACTACGTACGTATCAAGTATTAATTCGTTATTTGTTATTATATAATAACGAAAATTATTTGATTAATTTAGAATTCGTTAAATTTATTAATGTTTTTTTTTTTGATGTACGTATACAATCAGGCCTAAATGCAAGAAAAGATGTGTATATTTACAGAGAGTTACTCGGGTATGTTACCGTGTCATTTTTTCTTGGTTTCTAATCAGTAGACCAATTGACCAGCCGATAACAAAGACGCTAGTATTCTAGTATTCTGGGCTATTTATGGTAACAATTCTGTTTGAATGAAAAATTACCATATCAGATATCAATGCTATTTGATACCAATGCTATCGATACGTATTGCTAGATATATTGCCATATATGTCCTATGCATCTTATTGAAAGAGAAATTGACATTCTCGGTTGGATGAAAAAAAATTTACCATATCACCACTATCACTATGTATATCGCTACGCATTTATTTAATTATTACGTACAAATTAAAAAATCCACAGAAATACTATAATACCGCATAATATAAATAAAGAAAAGAAAAAAATCAAAGTCCAATATTTACTTTGAATAGTATTAAAGCACACCATCGGTGCTCAACAACACATATAATGTATATATGTATATAGTTTTATAATCATTTTACTATACTAAGTATATAGAGTAAAATTTAGGATTAGGGTTTAAGTTAGGATAAGGTTAGAGGGTAAAAATTAGAGTTAGAAAAGGGATTTTGGAGATATTGAACATGTATCAGACATCGATCACTTAGAATGTAATAAATGTGATGTTGAACACCACTGGTGTGTTTTGGTAAACTTGTTTAATTTTGAATGAATTAATGATAATTTTGTGGTTATGAGTGATGATAAAAAAATTGGCATGAAATAAAAGTATAATAATTGTAATTTATTTTGAAGCTTGCAAAAAATAAAAAAAGACGAGTGTTCAACACCTATAATAATCACTTTTAATTTAACGAACTCTATGCTTCTGAATATAACCTCCAGAATTAGTCCTAATTCCGGGGTTACTATGATCGTTTGAAGACTTTCTATGTGATTCATTCGAGTAATTCGTATAATGTCCATGGCTATTCTTATTACCTTCAGAAAGATTCATTGATGATTGAGGATATTTACTTTTGGCGTGCTGTTGTGGAGACTGTGGTAAATGGCCAGAACTTGTTTTATGAGAATGTGAGGAATGTGAGGAATGTGAAACATGTGAGGAATGTGGAGAATGTGAGGAATGTGGAGAATGTGAGAAATGTGGAGAATGTGAAGTATGTGAAGTATGTGAAGAATGTGGAGAATGTGGACTTCCGTATGAGCTACCACTTCTACTTCTATGATGATTTTTGTTCAAACTAGAAGCACTATTTTTTCTTTCACGAAGCATTACATTTGCGGAACTTGAAGTGCTTGTTGTAGTCCCACTTGATGAATCATTCATTAACATTTGATGACGTGCATCAGTCGATAATGCAGCTAAAGTCTCACGAGCCCAATACCCAGAATCTTGACGTTGATTAGGCGATATACGACCCATCGTTAATTGTGGTGAGCTAAGTAGATCATTTTTACGATGTGGAGATAATTCAGAATGACTTTTCCGTCGAGAATTCGGATTGGCTAGAGATTTTGGAGCATCTAATTTTTTAAATAGATTTCATATAATTATATCAGTAAAATGTTATATATATATAATACGATATGTACAGCATGTACACAGTATATGTACAATATGTACTATAAGTACAAGAGGGTAACTGTAATTATATAAATATGTTTTTTAAAGCATTTTAGAAACTTAATAGTATTTAAACTATGATTTATGATTTCTATTGTTATGCATTAAATAACGATAGTTAGGCAATCACAGCTATCTCACTTGTACCTTCTTGTAGAAATTTAAAAACATACGGGAATCAAATGTAGAGGAACGTTGACGACGATGTTCAACCGAACCTCTACCAAGTGGACTTGCACTAAATGTCTGATTTGGAGTATAATCGGATAATCTACGACTACGCACATGATGGATTGGATCAGGACTTAATAATCCATCATCACCAGATACTACATGTACATTATATGTATGTATATATAGATATATATATAAAAATAAATATAAAAATAAATATATATACGCAAATATAAATATATATATATTTTTATGTGCAAATATAAATATAGATTGTATCATAGATACAATAAAATTTACCATTATTAAGCCATTCTTCGATCCGTCCACCATTTTTCTTTATGGAACCATTTGGAGAAGCAACTTTAATTATTGGCTTGACTTTGAGTGCAAGAGGCGTATCATCAGAACTTTCATCTGTTTCTTCCTCATCATTATCATCATCATCATCATCATCATCATCACTCTCATCGTCATCACAGGATTCTTCACTGTCAGAATCTTCTTCTTTAACCTTTTTAAGTTTATTAGACCTTTCAGATTTATCTATTCTCTTTGTTTGACTCATTTTTGATATAGCCAATTGGTTAATTTTTGAAGTTAATTTTGGAGATGATTCAGAATCAGATTCATGAGAATCTTGAAAACTAAATTGATTAACTAATGAAGATGGTCTCGAAGGAGAATTATTGTACGAAGAAGACGGTCGAGATTGATTTGTAACTACGGAATTAGGTCGAGATTGTGTGTTTGTATAAGATGATAGCGGTCTAGAAGAATTATTGTTTACAAGATTTGATCGTAAAGGAACATTGTTGTGTACAGATGGCGGACGAGAATTTGATGAACTGTTTGATCTTGAATGAACATGTGGAACCTTTGCGATTTGCCCTTCTAAAATTGATTATCAATTAAATTAAGGAAAATTAAGGAAAATTAAGGGATATTAAGAGAAATTAAGGGAAATCAATTAAGGAAAATTAAATTAAAGGAAACATGACAATACTTACCAGGAAGGGATCTAGGTTGTTGAAGTATTAAAGAAGTTCTTTGACTAGAAGATGGAGAAAAAGATGATGCAGTATTGATTTGTCTACTAGTTAATATAGATTCTCTAACATCCATTAATGTAGTTTGTTTTCCTAAACTAATACGTTTTTCTTCAGACATAGCTATACTATCTCTTGGATTATCATTTGTTGAAGGTGAAGAATAAGACGACGCTCTCCTTCTTTGAGGAGGAGGAGCATTAACATTATTATCGTTTTGTTCTATCGTACTCAAAATTGGAGGGATAAGTAAATGAGTTGGTCTTGGTATATAAACTTGGTCGTCGTCATCGTATCTACGAGTATTTGGACGACTATGGACAAATATTACACTATTCTCCGGATCCTCTTTCAGTGCTCTCGCTAACTGAAGTCTTGAAAAAACAACAGGGTCACTATTTGCGGATACGCTCATTTTTTTGATTGAAATAAAATGAAATGAAAATGTGTATCGATCGATTTATTATATATGTGAGAATATATACAGTATAATATAAATAATATATAAACTATTATATATATTGTGTATTATATTATATTATTATTATATATTATATTATATTATATTGTAAACAGGAAAACGGATGACGACAGAATAGGCCTCAGCAGACGAAAATAACATAAGTTGCTACAAAAAAATTCGGCTGAAGGAAAGGATTTATATAGAGCGTAAAAAAAAAAAAAAAAAAAAAATGGCAGCTAAAAAAAAACCAGATTAAAACTAATCTATTTAAAAGTCCATACATAATGCTGTAAAAAAATAACAAATGCGGAGCTAGTACGTGCCTATCGATATGCATTGCATATATACAATATGTGTGATGAGAAATCTGATTTGTGATAGATGTTCAAGTAAAATTTTCTTAATATCATAGCGAAATAGGAAAATATAGTTTAACTACGTACACGAACAATTTCAATGTATAAAGTATAATCGAAATAACAACTAATGTAAGGATATAAAAAATAATGAAATTATAGCAAATAGGCAATAAGGTTATTACTGTATTTCTTTTTGTGTTAGTCGCCTTTGTTTGCTAATTTTTAATTATTGTACACCCTTAAAGAATGATAAATCATAAAAATAAATCGGGAATAAATATCTAAAATATATACTATTGAAAATATTTTAAAAGATTAAGCACAAATTAAAAAAATGTTCGCAGATGCTTTCTTTCTTTTTTTATCATTTTAAAATTTTCTTAAGTCTTATTAAGTATAGCAATTAAAATAAAATTTAGATATTCCGAAAACTTTACATGCCCTCATAATAGCTGTTCGTGTAACATTAAGAATTTAAATTCGTGTAACATACATAAAATATACATATCGATACACTTAGGATACGAACTAATACGTATAAGAAACAAACCTAACATAATTTCTGTAAAAAACATTTCGTTGTATGTATGTAAAGAAAATCACAGGAGTTTCGACTATTCGAAGAACATAAAATCTATTTTTAGTACATTAAATATTTTTGTTTACTAATAAAATTTCGAATTTAGAGTGTTGCCTGGTAAGGTAAGACTACACGAATCGATTATTTTGTGTACAATCGTGCTTCGTCATTTCGTTCATCTTAAACCTTATAACAAAACATGCAATCGAACTAAAATACAACAAATATCTTTATGTAATCTATATGTTACACCATATGTTACTCAATATATTAAGCATTACTTGTATGAAAGCCTTACAAGAATCCATATCCATTGTTTATACTGATACGTATCCATTATTATTATTTTTTTATTATTTTTTTACTAACTCATACGTATAAAATAATCCGACTCTTTCTAATTCGAAAAGTGGTTATTTTTCTAACTATAATTGTTGTAATTTCTAATTTCTAACCATAACTCTAGTGCTAAACCACAATAGTAATGTTACTGCTACCTTAAATGCGACCTAATACATAGCCATTCAATAATTTAATACATGAAAAAGATTATTTTTAAGAAATTAATCTGATAATTGGCGTTAGTTTACCATATAGCCTATTATAGTCTAGGATAATCCTTTATATATCATAATCTATATTAACACAAAAGTAATCCATCGATTTTTCCATGCATCTATAAAGGAAACTGAAAGTTACTCCTCGGATATACATGCTGTTTCGAACTTACATTTCAAATCTGTTTATATTCTGAAAAAAACAGTTTTGTATAATTAGTAAACTTTTTTTTTCTCATGATTTTCATTCGATTCATTTTCGGATGAACTTAATTTAATTACTTCAATAGGAATAAAATAAATCTATTCTAACTTTAAACATGATTTCGTGCCATCACCACTCCAAACAAATTTTATTAACTTTCCAAACAAAGCAAATGAAATGCTTGTTTTCATATTAAGTTAACGGATTGTCAACTCAAATTATTCTTCACCAATCGGATCTATTCATGTTAATCCCAATTTACTTCTTATAACCTTCGTTTCATCCTGTCTAGCTTTGGTTTCTTGTTTCAATTTTATTCGTAAAAAAATCTATTATTACCCTGAGCGGAATGGTTCGTAATGTTAATACCTATTTACTATGTTCTCTACTGCTAATGATATAATGATATTTATCAATCATTCAATGTTACATACCGTTGCGTATTTTATATGTACGGGCTGTATGTATAAATTTGCTTTTTTTTCGCTGCTACATGCTGTATCGATATTTATAGCCGAAATTTTAATTTAGCTATTGGTTAATTAAATATAAATTATATAAAATAATTTTAAATTTCTTGATATATCTGATATGGGAGTGTCAGTAGAAACCAGGCAAATTGTTTTTAGTAAGTTTTTTTAAAAATTTTAAATTAACATTAACTATTAAACCAAACTTGATAAATTTTTTTTTATTTTAATTCTATAAGTATATAGAATTAAAATAAAAAAAAATTTATCAAGTTTGGTTTAATAGTTAACGTTAATTTAAAGTTGATAAAAAATTTACTTAGAAATAATTTGCCTGGTTTCTACTGACACCCCACCCCCCATATGTTGATCAATACATGACCTCTATTATTCTTCATTGCTTTTCAACCTATCGTAATTAATCAACAATCGATACGGGTATGGTTATGTTTAACTATTTATAGACAATAATAACGATTAAAATTGATAGAAATAGTGTGATAATCATCATTCTAGATACATTATCAGGGTTCGCTGTCGCACAATCGTTATGCTCTTCGAGCTGGTGTGTTCGTACGTACACATATTGTCTTAACCTTATCATTAATGTCACAATGAATTATTTGTGCTGCCGTGCAAAGATCCATATCTTGCATATACTTACTCTCTAAAAAAAAAATAAAATAAAAAAATTCGGAGATTTTTTTCTTTAGCGAGCAGCTTTATGCATCTCAAAGTTTTGAATACGTAAAACTTTCTGCCTACCCCTACCGATAATATCCCTCTTGATCATAATAATACACACTTTCCCCTTAACACCTAGTTTGATAAAATATGTAAAATTTAAATAAAAGAATTTTTGATTAAAATTTGGTAGATGACTACTGCAATATATTCGAAATTATTAAACTGCGAATAAATAAAATTTATGTTAAGATGGTTTTAAAAAAAAGTTATTTTAAAAAGCTATAAAACTTTTATTTACTAAAACATTTTTTTGAACCCATCTAAGTTTATAACCAACATATTTCCCAGCACTTTTCGATAATCTTCAAGTGGAAATTGTTCGCACATGCGGTTCCTGAGCCTCTGCCCGATTATAGTATGATACACATTTACACATATTGCATTCAAGTATGTATGATAAGTTCCGTTTCAAAGTATTTTTCTGGACTAATCGGACTAGGGGTGATCTACAGCAGTTAGTCATGGAATAAAGATGTAGCGGTAATGTGATCTACGATCAGTTCTTAGAGCAATCATGCAAAAAGATATCGCAGTATTGTCATTTCATAGAAACAGTGGGGCAGGTAGATTAGCCATGGCAAAAAGATGTACAGTTCATAAAGTAAGGGCAGGTAGATTAATCATGGCAGAAAGTTGCACAGTTCATACGTAGAGACAGTGAGGGCAATACCCAAACTATTTGGGACGTCCCAAATTATGTGATGAATAGCATCACACGATTTCTGCAATAACAATATGGAGTTAAATACCTCACGCGATATTATTCATCACATAATTTGGGACGTCCCAAATAGTTTGAAATTAATCATGTCAGATGTACAGGATACCGCAGTACTGTGATCGCCGACTGTTTCAGCCCAGCCTGAAAAAGCCAAACAAGCTGTATGATATGATGTAATGGTAAATTTCTTCAGCAGAACAGAAGGAACCTTCACCCGTTGTGCAACATATAAAAAAATTATTTTAAAATACCAGATCAGTACATATTATGATCATATTCCCCCGATCACTATATCAAGGTCACGGGAGGATTAATTAATAATACCATGACCATATGTGAAAAGCGGAAGCGAAGTTTCCAATGGATCAGGATATTATTATTACTAATCCCACACCATTTTATTATAATCATTATGCGTAATATTTTAAAGTATTAAAACCTTATGTTAGGGTTGGTATAGGATTACAATATGCATATTTTATACCAAAATTTCACGAATAATTTTTTTTATTAGAGCGCAGACAGTGGTTTCATAGTGTTTTTTTAAAAAAACGTGGTTTTCACGTTACACCTGATCTAGTGATCTTATTGGCGACGATCATTCAAAAAAATCCGATTGGTGTATATACGACGATCTTTCATGGGCAGCTGTTCACAAAATTTTGGCATGACGTGTCCTGATTTTTTTCCGACGATCTTTTTATCAAACGGAATTTTTCTCTCCAATGAAATTCGCATAAATGCATCTAAAGTAAATGTATTCAGAGAAGTGCGCAAACGAGTTTTAATAATGTTTTGTCTAGAAAGCTCATGTTTACAATTACACTTGAAAAAGGTATACTATTAGTAATATGAACAAGTTTAATCATTAGGAAAAATATTTGAATAATCATGAATTAGAATAAGAAGTAATTCTTGTAAAGAAAGTGTTAAAAAATTTGAAAAAATTATATTCTTAAAATGGTTCCGGTTTAATTTCCCGAAATCCATTTTTCTGAAATACCATTTCACCGAAGTCGTAATATTTTACTACGTAGAAAAACAATTAACGATAAGTTTATTTCATTGATAATTATTTCATTGATAATTATTTCACTGACAGATCATTTCACCGACAAGTTTTTTTAAAAAATTGCACTAACCTTAACTTTAATTCTAAACCTGACCCTAACAACGATGACTAGAATTACTTTGTCCTGTCAGTTAAATAAACTGTCAGTAAAATAAACTTGTCAGTTAATTGATATTTGGTGAAATGACATTGACATATTTCTGTCCTGTTAGTAAAATGGATTGTTGATATTACGACTTTGATGAAATGTTATGTCAGAAAAATAGACTTTGGAAAAATGAGAAACAACTTTTTAAAATCAGATCATATTATTATACAAGAGTCTGAGTTTACTAATGATAAAAACGTTTTTCTATTGATATTTTATAATTAAATTCTAACAATTTTTTTTTTATATAATTATTCTATTAAATTTAAAATTTTTATTGTTGCAAATAAAAAGAATCTAAAAAGCAATTTTTAATTTCAGTAATTATTATACTTGTATATTTATAAACATTTTATAAAAAATTATTATAATTATTGTTTTTTTTTTAATATAGGATTTTATTAATAATATGTTTTAGTTAATAATTATTTTTATAACAATTATAGAAGCAATCATAGAAAAAATATACAACTAGTTATTTATACAATTTTAGTTATTATCTAATTTAAATAGTTCATTCAAAGGTTTTACATTAGTTATTATATTTAGAACTTATCTGTAGATCTTCTATTTAAACACTCTAGTTTCTATATCTATCATCTACTTATTTTATTAATGATTTTAATTAATACTAGTAAAGATATGCTATAATCATTAAGTCATATTTAACTTTGTACTAAACTTATTAAAATTTTTTGTATTTTATACTTTTAGTTAATCTAATATTATTTTGGTTTAATTATTAAATTATTATATTATTTTAAAGTTTATCTAAATCTTAATATCTTTTTTTTTTAAAAAAATATTAAGATAAGTACTTGCAACCTAAGATTTTATTGGTAATATATTTGGCTAATGAATGCTTTACAACCACAGAGGGCAACTATAAAAAGAGTGTACAACTAACCACTCATACAACTTTAGTTATTATCTAATTTAAGTAGTTCATCCAAAGGTTCTATACTAGCTGTCATACCTGGAACCTGCTTATAGATTCTTTATTTAATCATTCTAGTTTTTGTATTCATTTATCTACTTCTGCTTACTAATAATCCTGACCAATACCAATAAAAATATGTCATGATCATTAAGTCTTTAAAGCAGTTTACTTATATAAAAAACTTTTAATTTTATACTAAATCTTTTAGAATCTTTTGTATCTTATTCTTATAGTTGATCTGATATTATTATGATCAAGACAAATACTGGCAGTCAAAGTATATCATTAAACTATTATGCTCTTATAGAGTTTATACTAATCCTAATACTAACTTCACAATATATCTCTACTACTTTGATATTCAATTTAAGCTGTTAATTTAGATAGTCTAGAAAGGCAGATTGTAATTATATATCTCTGATTTACATATTTGCTAACATGTAATTTTTTTCTTCAAAATCTGGAAATTCTAGTGATCTGGTTGGTTTATTCAGTTCTATCTTAAAGACTAGCATATTTGTTTAGTTTTACAAGTTTTAGTTCCATTTTATAGATCTAGTCTTTATAGTAGCATTGTCAAAAGTTCGGATTATTTCTCTACTCAAATCTTCTAAGTAGGCTTTTGTCTTTCTTTATTTAGTTTCTATAATTTACATAGTCATAAGAACTTAGTATAAGTTTGCATCATTAGTACTAATTTGCATTCCTTTATATAACTACAGACCTTGTACTAAAGAATAATGTTATATAACTGTTATACAAATATTATATGACCTGCCAGTTATGTTAGTATAATACAGATAACAGGTATCTTATTCCAACCAATTGCAAAAGATAGTTAACTATAATACAGAAAGAATTTTCAAATTTTCTGTCAATACTGAGATTTGAACTTTGAATCTGTTACTTGAGGATTAACAATCTGTCCACTTCACTAAGTTGCTATATCTCATATCTATTTTTTTAATATATTCTTTATTATCTATTATTTAAAACTAACAGATTCTATTTTTTTTTTAAATATTAATAGTAAGATCATGTCTTTAATTTTATTAAAATTTAATTGAAGTTTTTACAAAAAAAAGCTTGCTTTTAAATTACATATGAAGAATAAAGACTTAGATATATAATCTGCAACCTAAACCTACAAGAGTGGCCAAGGCTTATCTAGATTTGGATGTTAGTAATAATATAAGAGAGAGGGGTATGATATTTAATTCGTTAAATAATTCAAAAGTCAATTTTGATAATAATTTAAGGTACTAAGATAGAGGGTAGACTAGAAGAAAAACTATAAGTTAAATTTGTAATAAGTGTGTTTTAAGACTATGCAGAATGTGAAATGCAATATGAAATCTATATTTGTTTATATATTTATTAGTTTAAATAAAAAAGAAATTTAATAAAAAGAGAAGTAGTTGTACAGTAGAAAATAGAAGTATTATGAATAGTAGAAATAAGGTTAATAAGAACTAAACCAGATAGGATAGAAATAAGAGATGGCATATATGAAGAGTTATGCAATTTAAAGCTATTAAGTATAAGAATTTCTTGATGTAAATTAAAAACAAGATTGGTGGACATGTCAAGAGCAGTAGCATTTAAGATACAACTAAGAGAATTAGAGATTAAGTGATAAATTGTTTGGGTAGAAGGACAAAGAGTCCAATATAATGAAGAGCTAGTTTGATTGCATTGATGACAGAGAGAAGAGTAAGAGAAATTATGTTTGTGAAAAGTGTGAGGAATGGGTAGTTCATCCAAAAGAATTTTAATATGAAAGGTTTTTAGAATAGAGAAATGAAAACTATGGGCAAAGTTAGAAACCTTTTAATTATTATTAATGTAAAGCCAAGTAGCTTTTCAGTTGATGTTAAAAGCAATGGTAGACTATTGTTAAAAATAATTTTAGATATTCAAAGTGTTATAATGTAAGCTTGACAGATAGTATGAATAGAATATCGAATAAGAATCTTAATAGAAAATTGGTTAATAAATGGAGTATAGGTGGGATTATAAGAGTTGTTAGTTAAGAATATTAAAAAGGATAGTATTTGATAACTATGAGCAAGTTAGTCAGCAAGGTTATTAAATAGGTTATCTTGATATACAGTAACTTTGTGAAAAGTAAGCTGAATGTTGTATAAGTTAATGAAGTTGATGAGAGTTTGCCAAATAGAGAAGTATAGAGTATAAGTATAAGAAAGTTTGAATGCTAATAAGCAGATATTATGATATTTGGAAATAACAGATTGTGAGTCTGTAAAGATATGAACAGAACAGTTTCTAGGAGCAATTATAATTGCTAAGAGAATAGCAAGGATTTCAGCTTTAAAGAAACATAACCAGAGTTTAACTTGTGTTTGAAATAAGTAAATAGTTGCAGAATTATCAACTTAAACCCAACTTATGCCTATAGAGCATTGAGAGGTACCAAGCTTGATAACAGAACCATCAGTATAAAATGAAATACTGATTAGGTTATGATTGGAATTAGTAATAGACTGTAAGCTATTAGTAAGTTAGTTAGACTAAAAAATGCAAGGTAATTGTTGTGAGTTGATTATTAGTGAAGAAGAAGGTAAAATATGTAAAGGATGTCAAATAGTTACAGAGTATGCAATATTAAGTAAGTTGGCATGTAGGTTAAGAGTTTTGTTAGTATTAATATGGCAGAGTAGTTTTGTAGTCAGGTTTATAAAAATAAAGATAATGCATTTGTTGGCAATTGTATTAGAATTAAGATAATATTTAGAACATAATATACTAGTAGAGAGGGAATAATATATAGGTTTGAAAACTGGAACTAATATAAGCAGTGCCAGTGAGTAATAAGAGTAAGATCTGTAGGGGTATTATGTCTTCTAATCTTGCTAATAATTATTTAGTCATTAAGAACAGTAAGTAGCCAAGATTTGGTATTGGAAATAAAGTAACTAGTAGTATAAAAAAAGTAATTTGTTTGAGATAGATTAAAGTGATCATATAGAGTATGTTGATGAGAATGACTTGTTGTAATATTCTTAAGAGTGGTAAACCATTGAGGTACAATACTTTTAAGAAGCTTATTTAATTTAGAAAAAATATGTTTTCAGTATAATAAGTATGAATTATTATATGTAGTAAGTTGGTTAAGAAAGAGTAATTTGTAATATCTAAGTTGTTTTTTGAAAATAGAGTATTTGGGATAGAAGAAAAGAAGAGATTCAAGAAAGATAGCTTCATCATTTAGAGTAAATAGAATGTTATAAGTTGAATTAGTAGAAAATGTTTAGCCAATATGCTTGATAAGCTGAATAATTTTAAAGTTTGTAGTTAGATAGTTGGAACCATCAATAATAGGATTAGAATATAAGAGAATATTAGTAGGAGACCAAAGATTGTTTTGTAACTGTTAAATTCAGATGCAAGTTGATATGCCTAATAGATCAGAATTATTAAGTCATTTAAGAATATTAGAAATATGATGTTGCAGTTGGATGTCTCAAATGTATTTGATGTTGTAAATTTGGAGATATAAAAAGATACTAGAAGGTATTGTATAACAAAGTTTAGCTTTAAGTTTAACAAAAGCAATATGCTGAATAAAGATTTTATTGCAGATAGGCTGACTAACTACAATGTTTTGAAGATAATATTCAAGAATAGGAATGATAACTATATTAATAATATAACAGGTATATGAGTTAGTAATATATTTGGTTTTAGCAATTTGAATAAGTTAGAGAATTCAGCAATAAGCAGTTTTGTTTATTTAGATTGCCTATTGTTCAAAGTGAACCAGCAATCTAAAAATTTAAAAGATTGTTTAGAAGAATATAATAAAAGAAGATAATTATTATAGGAGATAGGAATGTAGTGAGATGAAGGGTTATTAGTAACCAGAATAGATTTTGTAGAATTAACTTGAATGTTAGCTATAGCATAAAATAATTCAGCTATAAACAATATATTAAAAAGCTTAGTTTGTAATAAGGCAACCCAAAGAGTATTGTCTATATATGCCAAGACAGAGCATTGTTTTTGTAATGAGTTAAATGTTTGGAGTTTAAGATTGGTAGCCCAAGAGAATTGTAGAGTATAACCAGGTACTTGTGTATATATATATAAGATAAGTGGATCATAATATATATGCTATAATAAAGAAGTAATAGTTTTATCTTGGTCAATACTATTATGAATAGAATATGAGGAAGTAAGGCTAAGATTAGTAATAACTTGATTGTGATGATCAGTTAAGAAGTCAGAAAGAATATTAATAATAGATGAAGAAAGTGCCAGATAAGAAAGTAAATGTTTAAAAAGAATAAAGTTGACAGAGTCATATGCTTTAATCATATCTTATGAAAATAGCCAAATGTCCTTATGATTGCAAGTAGCATCTTCAATAAGATTATTAAGAATATGAATAGAAATTGAAGTGCTATTATTAGGAAGTGCAATATAATTAAAAGGTGAAAGAATAGGATTAGAAGAAAATATGATGCTTAGTCTGTTTGTAAGAATTTTGGTATATAGTTTGCAAATATGTTCAACAAAACTAATAGGTCAAATAAGATTAAGATTATCATCAAAGAAGTTATGTTTGGGAATATGATAAATTTTGCTATGTTTCTATTGTTTAGAAATTCTATTTTCAAGAAGACAATAGTTAAGAGACTAGTAATAACAGAAATGCATTTAGAGCTAATATGTTTAAGCATTTTATAACTAATGTCTGTAAGATCACAGGCTTTGTTGTTAGAAAGCTGGGAGAGAGTTTAAGAGAGTTCTTCATTTGTAATGGGAGAGTTTAAAGATTGGTACCAGGTTGGGTTAATATGAGGAAGTAGGTGATAATGTTGTTGCTAAAAATTCTTAAAAAGAGTTTTATTAATAGGTCTAAATGCAGTCTAGTTATAAAAATGTAATTGAACATGCTGTTTAATAAGTATTAGATTAGTTATAAGCTTATTAGATAATTTTATATTAGAGGTTGATAGTAGCAATTAAAAATACTATTAATAGTTTGTGTAGGATGTAATGTAAAAATAACACATCTTTTATCAATAGCTTTGTTGATTTGTTGTCAAAATAGAAGAAAGTTTTTAAAATGATGAGTGTGAAAAAGTTGTTTTCAAATAGAGTAAGCATATTGAAGTCATAGTCAAGTACAAAATGGGTTGGTAAAGTTAAGTAGTTGAAGATTACATTGTGATTGTTTGTTAATTTGGAAGATATTTTGATTAATATTGAAGATGTCAAAATATTGTGTGAGTTTTTTTAATAAGTTTAATAATATGACCAAATTTTTTAAGAGATAAATATAATAGAGTACTATGAAGTAAGTATTAATAGTTGTAGCTATGTTTATGAGAAACTTTACTAGAGATAGTGTAAGTGATGAGTAAATAATAAAGCATTGAATTTTGTACCAAGTTGTTTCAATACTTTTATTAGTTTTACTATTAATAGGAGTTTTGTATAATAAGAGTTGTTGTGATAAAATGTTTGCAAAGGATTTTCAGTCCTCTGTATACATAACTTTGTAGTTAATATTAGCAAAAAAAATAGGCCAATATATATCAATTATTAACTATAATGGATATATATCAATAGTAATTTCCCCTGTTGAGTTATATTGATTAAGATATATATTGATATATATTCATTATAATAAAAAATTGATAAAAAATGATTTAGTATAATATTAATATTTATTAAATATATTTAGTACTATTAACTTCATACAAATAATCATAATAATACTTTTAACAAATTTTAAAATAATTATCAATTTATATATATAACATTTATTTATTGAATATTATAGCAATAAGTAATAGATAATATATTGTTATTCTATATCTACTTCTTTTAAGATAATAGGTAACTAGAGTGACCTTAGACAGTAAACACTTTTTGTAACCTTATTTGTTACTGTGTTATAACTAAGTCAGAAGACATTTTATTTTAGAAAATTTAACAAAGAAGATTTAAGGCAATTTGTAATTATGAAAAAGGCTACAATTAAAAATATATGAAAATACTAATAACTGTTTAATTTAGGTAATATAAACTAGTAGTTTATTAGTGAAAGAGTATAAAGACTCGATATTGAACTTGGAGTCCACATCTGCTGGTTTTATACTTTTTGGTTACATAGTAGATATAATAGCCTATATCTTTTACAAATACAAAATATTTTACAACTATTATTAATAAAATAAATAAGATATGTTTGATATACAAAATAAATAAAATAAATAGACTAAATAATATATATAAACTAAATATAATATAAAATATATATGCTCCAAAATGCATAAATGTTATATATGAAGGGTGTGGCGACCTAGTGAAGTGGTCAGGTTGTCAACCCTCCAAGTGGTAGGTTGGGTGTTCAAATCCCATCAATGGCGAAAATTTGGATAATCACCTATGTAATATTCGTATTACAGTAACTGTTACTAATGATTAGATTAGGATATCTGTAATGGTGATCGCATCAGCATGACTGGCAGGTCATAGGACATCTGTGTAACCTGTTACACAGAGGAATGCAAACTGACAAATTGGGCGGTGCAAACACTAGATAAGTTCTTGTGGCCATGTAAATTTGTTGAAATTGGGTAACAAAAAGTCTATTTGGGAAGACCCGAGTAGAGAAGTAGCTAGATCTTTGATGGCCCTACTGTAAAGGCTAGTCCAGAGAAATGGATACCAAGGTCGTAGTACCTAGTTGTAATAGTCGGACGGGCAAAAACCTCTGAGTTGGGGTCCTGGGGTACCACCAACTAGGCCGCCGAAACAAACTGAAGGAAAAGGATATCGGGCCAACCCAATATACCGATAGACTGGTCGTAGTCCTACATGGGCTATCTGAATTAGAAGTTTGGTAAAAAGGCTAGACAAAAGGTAGGGGTATACTAAAGTACTGGGATTATGCTGTGAAGTAGATGCTAGGGTCTAAGTGAACTCTACAAGAGCATAGCGGTTTAATGGTTAGCTCTAACTGCAAGTATTGGTTCTGCTATAGCGATACCTAGGTTAGCTGTAAAAATGGGTACAGAAGGTTCTGGGGGGTTTACCTTGAGGATAAATTAGTCCTAAGGTTGAGGATGATGATCTGGTACATCAGAGATGATCAGTGATGTTAACACAGGTTACA
>CAJVQA010001051.1:0-27929 GCA_910591915.1 Cetraspora pellucida | reverse complement strand
CATTTGAATTTTATTTGTAATCTACTAAAAAATATAATAATATAGTTTAATCTAGTAAAAACTGTACTTACTATAGTGTTAAAAAAAAAGATTTGAATTTTTAGTCAAAATGAAGGTATTTTAATTAAAATTCAGTTTATCACAGTACTTATATAGTAAGGAGTAGCTATCTTAGCTCTTAATATAGATGCCTAAATAAACCAATTAAAATATACAATTAATTGTCTATCTGTTCACACATGCTTTGAAATGATTGTATTTGCATTTTAGAATGTTAATAGAAAATCACTCCAATTGACTATTAAAGCATTATAAAGTATAAGATTCACAGACTACTAAAATGCTTTTCAAAACTAGAGAATTATCAAACCCACATTTACTATATTATCTTAAAATAACACCCCAGTGCATTATTTTGAGTGGCTCAATTTAAAAAAAGCTAATAATTAATTTGGCCGAAGAATTTTTTAAACTTTAATATTTATTTAATATAAAAGTTTAAAAAAAATTTTTATTCAAGTTAATTATTGACTCTTTTTAAATTAAATCACCAGAAATAATGCTCTAAGATGTTATTTTGATACAATATGATAATTTTCAAACTATTTTAATATGGATATCTCCACAAAATGGCTATTTAGACAGTAACTATTGCTATTGTAGTAAACAAAATGATCCACTGAGTTAATATTGCTTTCTATTATTAGACAATAAGAAATTTCATTAAAATATGATCATTAATATTATTTACTCTTATCACTTTACCATGCACCAATTAAAAACTACAGTAACTTAAAGCACAGAAGCAAATACTAATCTAGTAATTAAAGATGTACAAATACAATATCTAATAGTGCAACACTTTAGATATTCAATCATTAATCAAAATTACCTATTTGGGCTGCCATCAAAGAAATCAAGCAAATCTACATTTGAAAAAAAATTAATGCCTTAACTTTCATACTTCATATCTTAATAGATTTTAAAGCTATCTGAATGGTTTAATATTTAAATAAAAGCTTAGATTGTAAGCTTTCTTTTGAATATTAAACTATTAAGATAACTTTAAAATCTATCAAGATATAAGCTATGAAGTTAAGGCATTAATTTTTTTTAAATGTAGACTTGTTTGATTTCTATTGATGGCAGCTCATTTATCCTTATAGAGTTTTTATATTTCTCCTTTTTATTATATAGAGTGTAACTTCTATAAGTAAGAGAATATATATTAGTAGAAGGCTTTGAATGATAATTTGGTTTGCTTATAATACTTATATTTGATTTAGAACAAATAATGTGTTTATATAGTTGGTATAAAAAATTATGTTTAAAATCTAGTGTAATAAATAAATATAATTAATATAAAGACTCTTTAATAACAAATTTTTCATATTAAATCATATATCTGTATTAGGATTATTTTAAATCTAGAAAAGAAATTAAGCAGATCTAAATCATTGTAATAGTTTGTAGAGGTTTATTTTAAAATTTAGAAATTATTCAGAAATTATATATAATTCATAACAAGTAATTATAAATAGGGTGGAATTATCTTTATAAAAAAAAATTATCAAAATTAGGAGAAAAAATTCACCCACCTTAGAGTAATAAAAAGTAGATAAAAATTCGTATGTAAATCAAGAATTTATATTTATAAAAAAGTCTTGTGTAATAGTAACATGATACACATACATATATAAAAATAATAGTCTATTTCAATATTACAATACTAGTCTATTTCGTAATACACTAATCTATATACTTATATATTAATATTATCAGTCTAACAGTAATATATATACTTCTAAATACAGTATAAGATTATTAAAATGGATAAATACTATCTAAGTGTTTTTAATTTTTTTTAAAAAATATTAATCGATTAAATAATTTAGAACTTATACAAGTTCTCTTTGCAGTTAGAAAATTTTTTGTGTTTGAGAAAAGCCTTTTGCTAGCTGTTGAAAAAGCAAAAACAGCCAAGTATTTTTTTGCTAGTCTGCACATAACTGGGAATTTATTACATTGTTTATACCACTATTTTAAAGGATCACATTCAAAATCAATCTCCTCAAATTTTAAGTACTCTGAAATCTTCTCAATTATAACTAGTGTATGCTTTTTAAAACTAAAAAGAATATTACTTTTAGTATTCTATTTTTTTATATAAATCTCCATTCTAACTACATTTTCTTTTTCTTTATTTAAATTATTTTTTATTTTATTATATTCTTTATGAAGTAGATTTTCAGTTGCAAACCATTCTGTGAATGTGACGAATGATAGATTTTTATATTTAGGATCCAAAAGACTAGGTAAAAGTAATTTAGATGTTGTTAAATTAGACCAATAGTAGTTCATTGCATTATACAAATTACTTTTAATCTCATCAATATCTATATGAGTTGGTGCATAAGCCTGCTCATCCTTCTCATCCTCATCACTTGTATCATCAAATATATTTTGGTCATTATCATCATCATAATTATTAATATCTTCTATCTCAATATTATCCATAGGCTGATATTTGTTTTTAAGTTCGATTAAAATAGGGGCCAAGACTGAATATATGCAATAGTTGCTTCTATCTAAATAATTTGTAGCTTCATAAAAGGAGTGAAGAATCTCTACAAGTTCATTAATTGTATTTTATTTATTATCAGAAAGCAGAATTTTTTTTAGATATTTAAGATTTTTTTAATATCAGAATCAGATTTTGTTGAAAGAAGGTTTACAAGAAGACTAATATGATCTTTTAATTTAAGGAGATAATTCCAAGCAAGGTAAGACAAATTTTACTATATGGGGCAATCAGCGACATGTAAAAATTCAAAAACATTTTTGTTATTCTAATAAATTATAACATATATATATGATAAAGTTATTAATTATATTAATATTGTAATTTGTAATTAGAGATTGAAACTGCCTAAAAAATTTTCTTAATTGTTTAACTGTTTAATTTGGCTGGCATTAAAATAATTCTAGCCCATGATCAACATAATTCTGCCCAGAACTATAAAGCAATTTTTAAACAGTTAAATGGTTCCAATCCCTATTTGTAATTAAATATTATAGGTATATATGTTATCTCAATATAATTATTATTATTATTACTATTGTTTTCATTTTCTAAATCATTTATTTGGTTAATTTCGGAAAATTTACTTTGGACTTTCTTAAGAAAGTCACTTTGTTTAGGCCTCTTAAAAAAATCAATTAAGCATTTGACTTTTTTAATTAATATTTTTGCTAAAATTAACTCTTTTTGAACTACCAGATTCAATGTATGAGCTGTACAATTTAGCCAGTCAACTTCTTTTATATCTAATATAGCTTTTTTTACATTATAACTATTATTCGTAATAATAATAAAAGTTTTATCTTGAATTTGCTATTCATGCATAATAGCTTTTAATTCTTCACTTATGTGTTCTGCTGTATATAGATATCGAATATATTTTATTGTGAGGACCATTTCATACAATTTCCAATTATTATTAATAAAGGCACATGTTATACCAAAATAACCTTGGTGACTGCGAGCTGTTCACAAATCTATACTTAATGATACTGAAACAGCTTTGCTAATTAATTTTTCTTGAAGCTTGGGTAAACTATAGTCATATGCTATATAGATCATTTTTTTACAGTTTCCATATATGGCATGATGAATGCCAGGTCAAGGTCATGAATAAATTCATGGAATGCATCATTAATTACAACATAAATAGGCTGCAAATTATTTATTATTCAGGTTATAAAAGATTGTTGTAGTTGAATTTGATGGGCCTCTGAATGTTTTTTATTACTTGATAAGACTAGTTGTTTATTTTAAATTAAGATTTTTTATTAATTAAAAATATAGATTAAATATTAACTAATATATTAATAGATCTAATTACAAACTTTAATTTTTTCACTATTGCATATTTCATAGAAGTTCTGAAGATAGATATTTGCATTTTCTGTTGACTTAATATAGATATACTTTGTACTACATTTGCTACTATCATTATTTTTTTCTTGATATATTATTATAATAATATCATTTTTATCTACATCTTGTTTAAAATGTTTCTAGATCCAACTGAATTTAGTGCATTTCTCACCTTTAGGTAAAGCTGCTTTTATTTTTTTATTTGAATGTTTGACTGAATTAGAATCTTTGATTGAATTGGAAGATTTGTTAGAATGTTTTTCTAATATTTTTTTAAAAAACTAATACTAAGGACTTAAAAAAAGGCAAAGAAGCCAAACCCCAATAAATAATACATATATATATTTGTTTTAACAATTACAATTTAAAAATTTATTTTTATATTTTATAATTTATATTATAACCTTATATATATTACTAGGATAACTATTTTATTGCTTTTATAGTCTTTTTTTTTAAGAAAGGTCTTTTCTCTAGTCCTTTATTTTAGTAATATATAATTAAGTACAACTAGTACAAATTGATATATTAAACTAAAGGAGTAGAGGTTAGGGCTACTTTACTCTCAACCTATTCTTAGCTAGAATGATTAAGAGACCTCTAGTCTATAGATTGAATAGTAGAGGATGTTTGGTTTAAGTATGTAAATCTATTAAGCCATAAGGTATATTGCATATCTATTGATGTTAGTAATATGTAATCTGAGTTAGTAGTAGTAATAATTGATGCAGATGAAATCTGATGTTGAACGTATATTCTACTCAGTTTCTATATATATTTGTGTAACTTTTTTGTAATTCGGTAATAAATGTTTGGTAGTAATTTCTTTTTTAGTGAACCTATTTCGAGTAAGTTATTTGTTATAATTCTAATCAGAATTTGTTAATTTATGTGGATGTTTTGTATTTTTTGAGCTAGGTTTGTTGATATTGTTGTTTCAATTTTGTTATCTTTGCAGACTTTTGTTATTGCTTCTTTTATTATTTCTTTCAATTCTATTTAATTGTATGGGCAGGTAAGCATATAGACTATATCTTCTAGTATGTTTAAACACTTTGCACAGTATGGGTTGATATGAGTTTTTGGGTTTTTTTTATAAAGATTAAAGTGTTTTGGTAGTTCTAAGATTAGGATTTTGATTTTGAATGTTTTTAAAGTTGATTTTGTAGGATCAGTATTTCGGCTAAAGGGTTTGTTTTTGAAATTGAAATATTCAAATGTAAGTTTCCAATTAATGTTTAGAAGATTGTCTAAAATATGTTTAATGTGCTTTTGATTATTCCATGTAATGATTGCTTCTGCTTTTTGTAATGTTTTAGGTATTTGGTAGATAGTGTACGTAGTTGGTGTATTCATTATGAAGAGAGTAAAGGTAGTGTTTAGTACTGTATTAGGTAGCAGGTCTATATGAAATTGGCAGAAAGCATTGTTTATGCTAATTTTTTCTTCTGTTAGGTTAATTTTAATTTTTAGGTTTTTTGCATTGATTATAGTATTAAGCAGAATGATGATGTGTTAAAAGGGGTTTTCCTTAGTTTATGTTTTTGTTCTGTTAACATCATAAACATTGTTGAAATTTTGTTGAAAATGTTGCTTTTATCAGTTAATATTTGAATTTTCGTTTCTTCTGTTGTTACTATAAGGATTATTGTAAGCATTGTAAACATTGTATAATCAGAAAAAGGAAAGGTTTGGTTGGTACAATGCCATGCATAATCATTATGTTAGAATGATAGTTGAGCATAAGAAGTATTGTATCTGTTTGTTTTCTTAAAAGAAGTTGTAAGTTTGAGGTTTAGTTCTTTTGAGAATGAACTTGTCATATATAATTTCCATATTTCATCTTGGTTATTTGCGAAAGTTTGTAGAAGTCAATAATTAGTTTGATATTTTGAAGTTGCAAGTAATTTTTTGTAACTTTGTTTAGATTGTATAGTTGTTTGATGGAAGTATAAACAATTAAGATTTGTGTGGATTCATTTGTGACAATCAACTTGGATTTCAAAGATTTGGTATATAGAATTAGTAAAGTAGTAATAGGTTGTTTTAAATTTTAGGTTTTTGATTTGACATCCAAGACATGGTATTAGTTGGTGATCATTTAATAGATGAGTATTGTAGTGTTTGATTTTGGCTTGATTATTGATGGTACTTGTTAATTTTTCAAATTGTTGTGATTTTGTAATTATCCATTGTGGAGTTGTAGTGTTAATTTTTCTGAAGGTGTATAGGTTGGGGTAGTTTAGTATTGTAGATGGATTTGTTAGAGAAGTTATATGGTCTGTGATTGCTTTAAACCATTTTGGGGTTTTGCCTCTTGGTATTTTTTGTATATTATAATAAAAAGATATCCAATCTAGAATATTATAGTTTGTGTAGTTAAGAAACTGCTCAATACAAGTTATGTTGTGATTATTTAATTTTTTTTTGATTGCATATAGTTGTTTCATTGATTAAAGAATTTGGTTAATAGATGTGCACTTTGTTTGTTTGGGAATAGGCTATGGGTTAGTTGTGCATTCTAGCTGGATATATAGTAGATAAAGTGTGAGTATCGTTTGGCTGTGTTTGTTTTAACTTCATTTGTAGTTAATGTAGATTGTTCAAGTAAGGTTGATTTGTTTGAATTGGCTGCATTTTGGATTTGTTGTAATTGGATTTTTAAACTGTTAGTATCAAAATCAGGTGAGTTAATGTTTCTATCTAATGTATGAATTTGTTGCTATTGTTGAATATTGTAAAGTGTATTCAGAGCATATATATCAGAGTGGTATAAAGTGGAGTTAGAAGTGGACCACGCTAGTCTAGCTTTTTGTTTGATGATATTTGTATATATGTTTGTAATAGAGTTGCAAGAGTGTTTTGATAGATAAGTACATTGTATCTGATATGTTGCACATATAAGAATTATGTTATTGATAATGTAAATGGCCTGTTTGTTGGTTATTTTAGCAAATTTAATTTTGTTTAAATTGGAAGTAATGTCTTTGATAAGAAATTTTTTTGTAGGTTGAAGAGATGGATCTTGAATAAGCCATGCTTCTAGATATCTGAATATTGCTTTTTGTTAAATATTTGTTATATTCTTTTCCTGAAATGTTATATTAGCATTAGGATCCGAGTCATTAGTTACTAGTATCGATTTGTGAGGGTTGACTTTGATATTGGTGTAGGAAAGGAAGGAATTGACTGTTTTTAGTATGTTTTGTAACTCTTGTTTATCTTTGGCTATCCATATTGTATCATCTATGTATGCTACTACAGAAGTATATATTAATATAGTAGAAGAATGTGTATGATTTTTAAGTTGATAACCTTGATATGTTGTATCGATTCAGTTAATAAGCAGATCATAGTAGATCCTCCATAGGATTGGAGAAAAAGTCTCTTCTTGATCGATTCTATCTTGTACAGTATAAGGTTGTGTTAGTTCAATGCTTGTAATAACAGAATTTTGTCTGTTGTTAAAAAGATGATTTAGTAAGTTTATAATTGAGGAAGGAATATGTATTTATTGAAGTATCTTGATTAGTAGAGGGATATGTATTGTATCATAGGCTTTGGACATGTCTTGTGCTATGATCCAGTATTTGTTTTTTATTATATTAGCATGCTCTATTATATATAAGATAGTTTGAATAGGTTAAAGGGTAGAAGTGAATGGAAGTGCCACATTGTTATTTGAATTTAGAATTGGGTGTTGAGTAAGAATTTTATTTAGATGATAGGTAATTATTTTGGTAAAAATTTTTTAGGTATGTTCAATTAATATGATTGGTTGAGTGTATGAAAGATCATTATTATAATGTTGTTTTTTTGAAATAGTCCAAATGTTTGCATGTCTCCAGCTACTTGGTGTTTTTTTAATTGTCAGACATGCATTAAAGATCTGAAGAAGAATTAGTTTTGCTGATATTGGGAAATGTTGAATCATTTCATTAGATATTTCTGAAGGGCCGATGGCTTTGTGTAGAGGTAAAGATGTTATAGTTTCTGTTAGTTCAGAAATTGATATTGGTTATAACAAGTCATTGTATATATTGAAGTTAATATTTGGTAAAGGTTGAAGAAACTGTGTCTATTCGTGTTCAAAATTAGGGTTTATTGAGTTGTGTTTAGTCCAGTTGTTAAAGTGTTCTTTTGTTGCTTGTTTTATTTCTTCTGGATTATTAATTATTTTATCTGATATTATGATTTTGTCAAAGGAAACTTGGTCTTGATTGTGTTTAAGTATACTGTTTATTATACATAATATGTTTGATTCCATGTTATTATATCTTCATTGTATATAGAAATTTATTTTTTCTTTTTGTATATTTTGAATTTCTAGATTGCAAGCTTTCCATAAAGTTTTTTAAAGCTGCTTTATAGTTTGTTGAAAATTATTGAAGTTTGAAGTGAGGTCCTGGATTTGGCATGAAGTAATAGGTTGTTTTGAGTATGATGATATTTGTTGGAATACAATGTTTAGATCTTGTATTGTATACTGAATTGAAGTTGGTAGTTTGATATTTCTCAAGATAGAAATGCATTTGTTTGTTAGTTTAAGTGCTAAGTGTAGTTTTGTTGCTTTTAGAGAAAAGGTGTAGTGTTTTTTAGGCACTGTATATATTTTTAGTATTATTTAATTTGCAACTTTTTTGATTAAATTTGACCATTTGTTCTATAGATTATTTAGTTGTTGTAGTGTTATAATATTGTGAATCGGGTTTATTAACTTGATTTCAGTTTCTAATTTGTTAGTGAAGTCTTCCTATGTGTCTGTTGTTATTTGGTAATAGAGGTATATCTTTTTTTTTGGATCTAGGTATCTTTAGTTGAAGGTTTGTCTTTCAAGTAGTAGTAATTATTTTGTAATTACTATCAGTAATATCAACTGAGTCAGTAATTAAAGGTTAAGTAAAATCTAAAAGGATTTCAGAATTGACCTATATATTATTGATTTGACTTTGGTTTGAGCCTCTTTGCCATGTTGGTTCTGTTATAGTATAGAATTCTAGTAAACTTGTAAATGATAAAGATTGGAGTGATGAGAATAAATTTGCTGATCACTTGTATCTGTTTGAGTTGTTATTAAAATCTCTCATTGTAATAGTATGCCAGTTATTGCTTCTTGCTTGGGTTAACCAATTTATGATTGTGTTTTGAATAGATTTGAGTTATTCTGGGTGATTTGAAGGTAAGTATAATAAAATTATATGAAGTTTATTGTTGGCAGGAAGATGAAAATCAATGCAGATTGCAGTGCCTGGAATGGTTTGTATGTTAAATATAAAAGGTTGAAGTGAGTTATGAAGCATGATCACAGTTCTATGCTGGCTTCATGTTGAGAGCTATCCTTGGGTATGAAGTTTAATGTATAAATTTTGTAGAGTAGATTAAATAGTTCTGCAAATGAAGAATTTTTTAGTTTTGTTTCTGTAATAGAAACAATGTAATAATTATTTTTAGCACAGAATTCAAGCCATATTTGTAACTTTAGTAGATCGTTGAGTCTTTGAGTATTATGAGTAGCAATGTTAAGATGATTCTTAATGTTTATAGTAAAATTGTTTATAGAAGTGTTTGATAATTTAGTTGAGTTGTTATTGTCTATTTGGGAGGATTGTAAATTCAGTTTTAATTGTGTAAAGCTCATTGTTGAGGGGAGTAGTTGTCGAAAATATTCCAGAGAGGGTCAGGTAGGTTGGAAAGTTCAAAGAGTTGTGAAGGTAAACCTTGGAAAGAGAAGTGATTACGAAGTTGTGAGATGATGTCTTCTATCTGTTCATATGTTGTAATTGGTAGTTGAATAGTTTGAAATTGATATAATTCTCTTAAAGTTGTTTGGATTTCTTTAAGACTTGAAGGAAGGTTTGGTTTAGTATTTTTTTTTTTTGTAGTATTATTGATTAAGATCTATTCTGCAGGCAGTTGGTAGAAGAAGTAGTATGTACAGAGTTGTCTAGCAGTTTCTACTAAGATTTTAGGGCTTGTAATAGGAAGTGTTAGATTAAGCTTAGTAATCAAAATAGGATCTGTAGGTAATTAAGGTTTGTTTGTAGCCTTAACAATCATATACTCTAGTGGTAATAGGATGTTGAATTTGTATGTATCTTGTATTTTTGCTAAGAATTTCTTTGTCAGATGATAATCAGTTATAGAAAAACTGTAATTAATGGAAGTCTTAATTTGATTTGGTTCTTTTGGAAGTGGTTTTTTTTGGATAAAGTAGTCATTTGGAATTTTGTGAAAGCTATAATGCTCTCAGAAAATGTTTACGCAGCATTTGAAATCAGTTGAATCTTTGGGGTTGCAAGGAAAGAAGTATCTCATAGCTGAATTAAGGTTTTGCAGTATTGATGATAAGGGTTTCTGAGTAGGTGGTAGGTTAAAATAATTAGATGATATATAGTCAAAGTTATAATATTTGTGCAATTTTTGTCTGTACTCTGCTAAATAGAGTAATTCAGATCGGCTTGTTATTGGAAACATTGCACATGTTTCTGCATTTAGATCAATTGAATTATTAGAAAGAGGAATAATAGGATTAGCAAAGTAGCTGTCATTGAGTTGATTGAAAATGTAGATTTTATAAAGTGCAAGTACTGTTGCTTATGTAAATTTTCGATCCTCAATTGGAAGTGGAAAAGGAAGTATTTCTTTTATGTTTTGGTCGATTAGGTCTGGAAAAATTGGTAGTAGAATGAGAAGTTGAGAGTATGCTTTGTTCAGAAGTTTTCGTGTTTCTTTAAAAATGAGTATACAAGGGATTTGTGCAAGGTTGAGACAGTAGAATATGTGCCTTGTACATTCGTAAGAGCTTGTTGTAAGAAAATCTAAGTTTCTAATATAATCTAAAGCAAGTTTGATTTTAAGTTTCTTGTGGATTTGATCTCTATTAACTTTGTTGATCAAAATAGCATTGTGTAATTTTTTGTATTTTTCGAGAGCAATTTGGTATAGTGAGTTGAATTCTTTTTGATGTTGTGAAGCTGTAGCTTTTGTTCTTGTAAAGAAACAAAAGAATGCTATATCTAGGTAATTAAATTTTTGGTTAATAGCATATGGAATATTATAATTTAGAGGAATAGTTTGAATTTTATAGATAAAGAATTCCAAAAGTTGTTGTCTGTCATTAAGGGCTTCAATCATTTTATTATTGTTCCAAGTTTAAAGATCAAAGTTAAGTACTCGTTTTGCAACAAGGACTTTAATTACAGAATTACACCAATTGAAGGTTGTATTGTTTTTTGGTTTTGATAAATTAGATATTAATGCTTTGTTGTATGATTGCTTGATGACTTGTTGATAATCTTTAGAAGTATTAGAGATGGTATTTATGTTGTCGGTATGCATAGTTAGCATAGAGGTTGATTGAGTTGATAAGGTTTCTATAAGTGTAATTGGTTTGGGGTTCTATGGATTGTTTTCTGAAATAAAACTATTGAGTACAGATGCTGAATATGATGGATCTGGTAATGTAATAATGAGGTTTTGGGGCATGGAAATATTTGCTATTTTGGGCATGTTTGTTTTAGTAACTGTAGTATATGACATCATTGAGATTTTGTAAGGAGTGAACTGGCTTGCCCACTTTTTGTTAAATTTTTTTAACGAGAATAAGGTATAAAAGAAACAAAAGAGTTAGAGTTGTTAGTTTTATTTTTTTTTAAAGGAGGGAAGTTTGTTTCTAGTTCTGCATTTTCTTTAGGTCTTTCAATTAGAAAGGCTTGAGATATTACTAGTGTAACTTGGTTATTCAGTTGAACTAAGGCCTCGTAGAGATCTATTTGCGAAGGTAGCAGCACCAAGTTAGTGTTAAGGAAAGTTTTGGAATCTTGTAGTTTAGTGGTTAAGGTTCTTTGTCTTTTGGCTATGTTGAATAGGTCTTAGGTATTTTAAGAGTCTATTTTTTCTTTTTTATAAGTATCTTTTGTTCTATTTAATTAATACGTTCAATATTTTTGTACTAGTTTTGTTTACTTTTTGTTTTTTCAATGATCTATGAAAAGAGTTCTTGCTTTTATAGTCTTAGAAAAATGTTATATATAATATATTAAGTACTATAATATTAATAAGAATAATAATTTATGTCTTGTACTGTTATGTATACACATATATTAACTAAATTTGCAGAGTTTAAATGTTAAATTATTAGAAACAATAATTTAAGTCCTATATGTTGATATTTGAAATTAAATATACAGGTATGTACTTATATTAACTAAATACTTATGCAGAAATTAAATATTAACAAGAATAATAATTTAAATCTGTATATTAATAGACAGGTATGTATAACAAGTATGCAGAGATTAAATATTAAAATTAACAAGAAAAATAATTATTAATAACCGAACAGATATGTACATTATTATGGTCAAAATTATCTAGTATAACACAAATCAAAGTTTAGCTTTTCTCAATTTTTTTTCTCTTCTTTCTAATTTAATTTTTTCTGTACTGTTTTTCATTTTAGGTAGTTTATTTATATTATTAGAAGAAAATGCAAAATCGAGTTGATAGTATTAATAATCTTATAACTTTTAATTAAAGCTTCATGATGTAATATAAAGCTCTAATTTAACTAGAGTTGAAGGCATGATGTTCCAAGGCATGCCTTAGAAGCATACCTTTCTAGGTATGCCTAGAGGAGTCAAAAGGCATAACAACCCTAGCATTATCCTCAAAAAAAAATAGCTAAACAGATCTGCCAGATACATATTATTATATGATTCAGATTTGATTATGAACAATTCAATTACTAATCAGAAAATGTTCTTAGCACATAATATGGTCTTTTGAATTACTTAAAATTTTATTGTTTTATGTTTTCTTTTGCTTATATTTGTAGGCAAATTCAATTTTTTTATAAGCATTTGTTTTTTATTTCTATTTTGGACCAATAAGTTAATAATTTTAAAAGATATGCTTCATTTAGCATTATAAAAAACATTTATAAGACTAATCCAATGATTCAAAGAAAAAAATCTTCACAACTCTTTTCACTGATCCTTTTTATAAATTTAGTCAGAATACAAAATCATAAATAACTCAACAAACAGTATAGGAAATATACAGAAAAGCATTAAAAAAAAGAAATAGGCAAGCAAAGCATATAAGTAGAATACAAAGTTGCAGCAAAAAAAGTAAAACATAAAATATAGCAACAGCTTTCATTGAAAATAAAGAAAAATTTAGAAAAAATTGGAATTTTTTAGGGAACTACAGTTGATATGAAAAAGAACAAACAATGACATATGACCAGTCATCTGAGCAAACAACAAGTAAACAAACACAACATATACAAATTTGGAAATAAACAACATGTACAACAAAAGAAACAAAGAAACAGAAATAAAACTAGATATACAAAGTAAACTAAAACAAGATTTGAGGAATATAGAAGCTATACAAACACAGAGTTTACTTAGATATGTTAGCGATTATAGGGCAAAAGTAATAAGATATACAGATAGTAAAGAAATCATTAAAGTTTTAGATACAACAAAACCAGCAAACCCAGATGATATAGAGTTAATAGCAAAAAGCTTAGTAGTAGAAGATGTAGACAAAATCACAATATATGATTTGCTTCTATATGATCAAATAATAACAGCACTTAGGAAAGCAAATAGCATAGAATTACAAAACAAAAACATAGAAGAATATGCTAGAAAAATCAGAAACATAAGCCTGAATCCAAATTCTGTTAAATTTCTTTTAAACATGAAGTCAAAAGAGAATTTTGTAAATGAAGACAAGATGCAAGGAATAGAAATCACAACAAGTAACAAGGATGCTAAAGTGGAAGATAGTAAAAGAAGAAGATAACAACTAGAAGAAGAAGAAGGAAAAGAAGAAGAAACAAGAAAAAAGAAAGAAAAGCTACTGATAAAACAGAAAGACAAGAAGAGAAAAAGTCACAAACTAAAAAGTTAGAAGAACAACTATAGTATAAAGAAGATACAAATATTTTATTAAACCATAGTGTATAGGCTCCAACAAATAGAAGATGCAGCAACAACAGCTTGTACAAAACTAAAATATCAATTAGTGATTTGAAATGAAACATGATACAAGAAAGACTGCAATATATAAAGACTGTACTAGAAGAAAACAAGCATATAAAGTCAGTTAAAGAAAAAGTAACAAGAGGAAACAAATGGATGGAGCTAGATTTTGATTGTATTAGCAGCAGAGAAGCAGCAATAAAAAAACTTTACAAGAAAGATATAACAATAACAGAAGCCACAAAAGAAGAAAAGACAAGAACAAAACAATATATAGAAACAAAAGCATTATACAATAATTAAAAAGAGAAAAGAAACATCACAACAAAAGTGTTTAATAGAAAGAATAAAGGAAAAGAAGTAGAAGAAAAAAGAACAAACAAATTTCTAACAATCTGGAACCTTTCAGCAAACATAAAAGAGAAAGAAGTCAAATTTATATACAAAAATATACAAGATGCACAGATGGTTAAAATCAAAAGAACAAGATTCAAGGCATTAGCAATAATACAATCCACATTTTTAGAAAAAGATAGAGCCCCATGGGCATTTCTATTTGGTAACAACAATCTAGTACAGATAATGTAGAGGTATAAAGGCCATATGCAGAAAAAGAACCAAGAACAATATATTGTGAAACTAATAGAGTTAGCAAGAGGAGCCTCTGAGATCCTGTTGCTAAGATGTCTAAGAAACAAGGGAGCAAAAGCAGTACACATCTTTCCAAACAGAAATAGAAACCCAAAAAGTACAGCAACAGTCACCTTTGCAAATAATGTAGATTTAAAGAAAGCAATAAGCAAACCAATAAGATACTATAACTATATATTATACTAAAAGTTAAGAGAAGAAGCAGCTGTAGAATATACAAACTCTGAAGAAACAAACAAAGGCAGATATAACTTACAAAAACAAGAAAAAAACAAGTCAGAAATCATAGAAGGCCAAGCAACAAGCAAAAAACTAAAGCAAAAAGAAAATATTGAAATGAAGTATAAAAAAAACTAAAGAAAAGAACAAAATGGCAGAAAAGGTTTGAAAGAAAATCGAACTTTACCAAAAAATTCTTCAAGACATATTAGAAAAGCTAAAAATAATAAGTGAAGAACAGGCTCAGCCTGCCTAACACTCCAAGTAGTCACAGTTAATAACACAAATATGGATAAGAAGATTACAGAATTCCTGCAAAATAAAAGAAAAATATTCGAAGAAAAACAACTAAAACAATCTTCTTATCCAGTAGGAATCGAAAGCAGGAAAGATAAAGAAAAAGAAGATGATATAATAATACTAAGAAACAATTAGCTCAAAGAAGACTGGAGACAAAAAGCCAAAAAAGAACTTAGAATAGCATGCCACAATATTAATGAACTTAAGACTAAAGGATGGAAGTTAAAAAATCTGACTGAGTGAGTGAAAAAAGAAGAAATAACAATTTTAGATATAGTAAAGACAAATCTGGCAGAAAGAGAAGGAAAGTTTTTACTATATAGCCTAAATGCACAGTATAAAGGTTTTTGGACTAGTGCAGTACAAGACAAGAAAAAAGGATTAGATGTAGGAATTTTGATAAATGAAAAATAAGAAAAGCATGTAAGAGCTGTAACAAGAAGCAGTGAATACATAATAGAGATATGAATGTACTTCAAGCAATTAGAGCTAATTGTAATAGGAATATATATACCACCAAATGACAAATCGATCAGCAGAAGTATATAGCAGAAAATGGTAGAGATAATCTTAAAAAAGAAAAGGCACTTGCAAGTAATTATACTTGGTGATTTTAACCACACAATGGACAATATATTAGATAGACAATACCTCAAACAACAAGTTACAAAAAGTTACCAATATTTAGCTAGGTCAAAAAGTAAGATTTTGCAGATATGTACAGAAGCCTTCATCCAACAAAAAAAGTATATATATGGTCAAACAAAGACACTGCAACAAGAATGGACTATATTTGGATATCAGAAGTTTTCGCATCAGGTTTGCAGAAAGCAGAAATAGAAGATGCAGAAGAACTAACAGATAGTGACTACAAAATAGTAGCTACAAAGATTTGGCTAGAACATGCAGTAGCAAAGAATAGCAAAACAGACATTAAATATAAAGACCAAATAAGAACAGTATACCTGTATGATGAAGTAAAGCAAGAAGATTAAAAAGAGTATACAATAAAACTACAGAGGCAGCTAGAATAGAAAAAAACAATAAAACAGCTATTAGAAACAATTTCAATACTAATTGCAAAACAAATGCAATAAATGACATATAAGAAGCAATAGAACATGCTATACTTGAAGTAGCAAACAAACATATTTCAAAAAAGAAGGTCTTTAACACAAAGATAAACAGAAGACAAAGTCAAAGGAAACATCAGCAGCATGAATACATTGTAGAACTACAACAAATAATCAAAAAAACAAAAAGAAAGAAGAACCAAAAAGTAGTAGAAGAAGAAAGAGAAGAAATAAATAGAAAACTTAAAACAATAAGAAGGAAAATAGAAGTAATCCTATCAGAACTACACAGATGGTAGTTAGAGGCCTGGATAGAAGACATTAAAGGTTGGCAAAGAATACTTAAAGAAAAAAGAAAAGAAGAATAGAAACAGCAACAAAGAAAGCAGATCTAAGAAAATATAAACAAAAGATTTGAAATGATTAAAACAGATCAAGGCAGAATGATTGCTAGCCTTCTTAATAAATCATACAAAAATATAGTCTTTGACAAATTTATGATATAAGAAGAAGAAAAAGAAGAATTAATAAAAGAGTCTAATGCAGTTAAAGCAGGACTAGAAGAATATTATAAAAACCAGTTTCAGAAAAGAAAAACCAAGCTAAATAAAATGTTAGAAAAATGAAAAGAGATATATGAGCCTAGAAGCTGAATCAACAACTCATGATATAATGAAGTAGAAAAGAAAATAAATAAGAAGGAATAAGATAAAATACTGAGAGAATTCAAACAAGCACAGCTCTAGGGATATCTGGTATAAGCTATATGCTAATTAAACATGCAAATAGAAAAATACAAAAAATATTCAGAATGTTTGCAGATCTTATATTAGAAAAGAATGAAATATCAAGCAATTAGAAAATAACACAAATATATCTAATTTCAAAAGATGTTGAATAGGGCTATAGCCTTAACAATATAAGACCAATCACACTAATTGAAACTTTTAGAAAAGTGGTTACTAAAGTAATAACAAAAAGATTAGACAAAGTATTCTTAGAGAGACAAATACTCAAAGGTCCAAATTATGCAGGCCTATCTAGTAATTCAACAGAACAACCAATATATATTCTAAATATGATAATGGAAGAAGCCCAAAAGAAAAATAAAGAAGTATAGATACTTTTGTAAGACATAAAGAAAGCATTTGACTCAGTTCCATTAGAGAGCCTAGAGCTGGCACTCAAAAGAGTTAAAATATTACAAAAAACAATTAAATATATAATGAATCTCTTTTCTAAAAGACAATTAAAAGTCATTACAGCATATGGCCTAACAGAAGAAATAATAGCAGGGGATGGAATAGATCAAGGTAAAGTAATCTCATCTTTAATATAGTGGCTTTTCTATAACCCACTACTGGAAAGGGTCCAAGAAGATAAAACACTTAGCTATACAGTAGAACAGAAAATAGAAGAAAGAACATATAATAATACTATTACAAACTACAAACAAGCTACAATAGCATATACAGATAATACAACATGGATTGCAAATAGCAAAGAGCAAATACTAAGAATTTTAGAAATCACAAAAGAATTTTTCAAAGCTAATGATATTGAAATAAATGGATCTAAATCAAAACTTATAATAATGAACACTAAACTGAAAGAAGAGAAAGAGTGATCTTTTTTAGACAAAGCAGAATAAAAGAAGAACCAAAAAATAGAATAGTAAAATCATTCAGTATTTGGTTAAATAATAGAATAAAGAAGGCATTGGTGGGGAAAAAAACAAAAGGAATAGTTAGTCAAATAGTTAAAGACCTTAGATACAAAAAAATAACAATAAGCCAAATTGCATATATAAACAATATAGTAATTATTTCCAAATTGGAATATTTGCTACAATTGACAAAAATAACAGAAAAAACAATTAACAAAATACACTAATCTCTAATATGCTTGGCAAAACACAAATGCAATATGATGCATACAGCAAATAATTGCATAATGGAACACAAAGACCTTGGCAATTGCAAAACATTAGAACAAAAAATAACAGCAAAACAAATTAGTAGCATCTTTGCAAGACTAAACAAAAATAATAACTTAAATAAACTAACAAGACTTAGAATAACCCAAGTTTGCCAAGCGGCAGGCCTAACAGAAGATATATAGAATATAGAAACAGGATCAGAAGAGAAAAAATATTAGAAAAACAATCTAGTATGCTGAACAATAGCCAAAGTAAAAAATATAGATATATGCATTAGAGCAAAAAAATGCTTATAGAAGGTGTATGATCATAGAAGAAAGATAAAAGATATAATAGAAGTAGAAACATGGAAAGCAAACAGCATCAAAATAAATAGCTAAGGACTAATATATTTGAATCAGCTAATAGATACAAGAGACAAAAAGCTAATTACATATAGACAGCTCAAAAGTCTTCAAGAAAGATCATATAAAGAAAGAAAATCAAAGTGGTTCAGTGAAATTGAAAAAAAGATATTAATAACATAAGCAAATAGAGAAGTATATGATCAATACAAATTGAATAATTATAATACACAAGCACTAAGGATCATATAGACAAAAATGTTAGAAGATAAAAGAAGAAGAGAATAGGTTATTTATGGACCAAAGAATAATCAACAACTGGGCAAAATAACTAAGAAAAAAGATAAAAAGATTTTAATTGAACATTGGTTAATGCACAAAGAAAATGGAAAAACATCAATAGAAATAAGTAAGTGCAAGGGCTGCGTAAACACACAAATACAAACAATAGAAAGATATAAAAGGTGGATTCAACTAAACCACAATACAAAAGCTATTTCAGAACCAATAATAGAAAAAAATAACAACAGAATCAATACGATAATTGATCAACTAAAAAAAAACAGAAGAATGGAGAAATAAGAAAGGAAATTTAGTCAGCCTCAAACAAGTAGAAGAATTAGAAATAGAAATAATAAGAAAGCAAGGATTAAATAATATGATCATAGAGCAGCTAATAGAAATCTTAACAAGAAACAAAGAAAGAAACAAAGAAAGATATACTTTTTATACAGATAGAGCATTATACAAAAAAAGTGAAAAGAACAATATAGAAAGAATAGGTATCGGATGGGTGCAAGTAGGAGAGGAAGCCAATTGGTTAGAGAAGAAGTAACACTAGGTCTAGAAGAATGACCATCAGCAATACTAGCAGAATTAGTAGCAATATAGACAGCGATTCTAACAGTACCTGAAGGAAAAAATATAAAAATTTATACAGATAGCATCATAGCAGTAAAAAACATTAGTAATGTAATACAAAGCATAAGGGATAAGAAAATCCTAAAAAAATAAAATGCAATATAGATATTAAATATTATAGAGCTAGTTAAAAAGAAAAATACTAACATAGAATTAATTAAAGTCAAAAGCCATAATGAAGACAGATGGAATAACAGAACAGATTGTTTAGTAAAAAAAGAAGCAAACTGTAAAGAAGTAATCCAGACAGAAAAACTTAGATATGAAGAAATAGAATACCAACTAGAATGAGAAAAGAAAAGAATAAACATACCTGCAAGACTTCTCTGTAAAATAATTGCAAATGCCAGAATAGGAACTAATTAGAGAGATATAAATGTGATCAGAACTCTGGAATCAGAAACTGAACATACATGTCACAACTGGTCAAGCTTTTGGAAAGAGATGAATAAAACAAAAAGAGTATATTATACCTCAAGGAAACTAAGTACAAGAAGAGTCACAGAGATTAAGTATATAATAAACAGTCTATTGATATTAGTAGAACTAAATAAAAGAAGACTAGAGATATATATGATAACAAAATACCAAGTCTGTAGAAATGGTAAAGATGAAACTTAAGAGGATCTGACAAGTTGTAACGAACAAAAAAATATGTGGAAATGAATACAAAAAGTTTCAATAGCAACAACATGGAATAGGCTTAAAAAAAAAGAAAAAACCAAAATTCTAATACAAATATTATACAAAATACTGTTTGGAGAAGCAGAAGAAGTACTAAATAGAAAGATGCTAATAAAAGAATTAACAATAATAGAAGTAAAAAAAAGACTCGATAAGTTGCTAAGTAAACAAGCAGCAAAGAAATGTCTTAACATAGTAACAAGATCAGTATGGAATACCTTTTATGATTAAATATAGTGAGTCTGATATGAAAAAATACAAAAATGAAAAAAAGAAGTTAATATAATAAGTAAAATAAAAAAAGATATTCAGATAGAAGAAAATATAGCAAAAAGAAAGAAAAAAAAAATAAAAAAAAAAGGAAAAGAAAAGGAGAAAAAGAAGAAGAAAGAAATAGAAAAAACAAGTCAGAAGAAAAAAAAAACTTGGAAGACAATTAATATGCTTGTTACAGAAGAGGGAAGACCTTTCTGGTATGGTTTTAAGTAGTTAGACAAGCAGTCTATCTCTAACTAAGATAGTGTAACAGGTTGCACTTAGGTATCATTAAAGTAACTGAGTGGTGCTAGACTTAGATATTAGGAAATTCTATGTAATTATATATGTATTTAATTTCAAGAATCTTAATAAAGTACTAGTGTAACTGCTTAAGACAAAAAAAAAAAAAAAAATGATCCAAAGGTTATAATGGATGGTAATTTATTTAAATTACTAAAAAATCTTCAAGATATAAAAATATTTGAACTTTAGATGATTTTTTTGTAAGATAAAATTTTATAATTGTCATGCCAGTTTGTTCTTAAACATGATTGAGTTGTTGATCTGACATAGTAAAAGAACTTATTATTATAAAAAAAAATTTTGTTGATTTAAATATGCTAATAATCAAAGAAAAAAAATTCAAATAAATATAATGAAGTAGTATAAAACTATATGCAAAATCCATAAAAATTTTAAGCAATAACAGCATCACAGTAATGATGGTAGAAGAATTTTTTTTATTCGTTATTGTATAGTGAATTTTACAAGTAATCAAAATTACCAATAATCAAATCCGAATCACATAATAACTTGACCCAGCAGATCTGTCTGGCTACCATTTTTTGAGGGTAACACTAGGGTCATTCAAAAGACATGCCCTTATCATGTGATTATAAATCTAAATCACATGGAATTGGAATGCATTTTCTCGATAAATCATAATTTAAAAACATAAGAAGGCTAAATCATTGAGTTCAAAAAGTCTTCAGAAAATGTTATTCTTTTTAGCGACATGGTCTTTATATTCTTTTATTTCTTCGTTCAAGTTTTAGGGTTCTTTAAAATCATGATATTGTACTATCTCTAATATGCAATGGTATTAATATTTAGACTTTTGATGCTTCCAACATAACTACGCAAGCAATTTTGAGGGTTAAAAATATAAAAATGATTGGGTATCTGCGTACCAGCAATTTGACTTACAGAGTAAGAAGTAACACATAAAATAGTTATAACGTAATATAAATAATATAGTACATACATACATAATATCGATATGTCATAACTTATAACACGTACAACTTAACCGTTATTATATGATACCGATAATTTTGGCTCTGCATCGATTCTGATTAATCATATATATATGATCCGGATAATTTATAGGATTATCCGGTTATCCATCCATTTTATCCAATTATTATCCGATATCGGATATCCAATGGATAAACGGATAAACGGATTATGGATTGAAACTCTAGTGCAGGCCTCTAACCCACAATTTAAGCTGGGGATACTACGGTCAGCGTTGGGGGTATAAGTTACACTAGTAATATTTTATATATACTGAGTGCAATAATCCACCGAGTATTTTACATTCACAAGTGCAATTAATCCGTCCTTAGTACACAGGGTACTTTTACATTCTAAAGGGTTAGTCCACGCTGTACGGTACATGTCGATAACGATAAAATAACAATACACAAATAATTGAGGTGACTTAGTTAAAATTAGTAGCGATAACGATAACGGTTTCTTTTGCAAAAATATGGTTGCTTTACTACGAAACGCGGCTCTTTGTAGCCTGTGGTCAAAAATAGCTTTGTCAACTATAAACCGGCGCGTATGTATCTTGAAATATCACCATTTTCTGTTTGACAGATTTCTTATAAAAGCTCCTTAATGCTTTAATTAGTTATTTATTTAGGCTTTAACAACAACTTCAAGACTATTAAAAGATATTCATGAAAAAGTTAGTTATCCAGGTGCAGCTGAGAGCCATTTCACTAGTGAAATGAAATTTATTCAGAGTATCGCACCTATACCAACGTATCGAGTTATGGATCGGCACGGGAAGATTATTGATCCCACACAAGAACCACAGGTATTCAAAAAAAAAAAAACCACTATAATAAAGAAATATCGGATTAAATTTTTTTTTTTTTAATCCTTAAGGTATCCAAAGAATTTGCCGTAAAGATATACAAAGATATGATCACATTAAATATTCTGGATTTTATTCTTTATGAAGCTCAACGACAAGGTCGTATAAGTTTCTACATGACAAATTATGGTGAAGAGGCTTATATCGGCAGTGCTGCTGGTTTAGACAGCCAAGATGTCATTTTTGGTCAATATAGGGAATCCGGTGTGTTATTATACCGCGGATTCACACTTGATAGCTTTATGAATCAATGTTATAGTAACGAAAAGGATACAGGAAAAGGTAGGCAGATGCCTATACATTATGGCTCTAAAGAGTTGCACTTTCAAACAATTTCTTCACCGGTTGCGACGCAACTCCCGCAGGCCTCGGGTGCTGCATATGCACTTAAAAGAGATGGAAAAAAGAATTGTATTATGTGCTATTTTGGCGATGGTGCTGCAAGTGAAGGAGATTTTCACGCGGCTCTGAACGTGGCGGCGACAATGAAATGTCCAGTAATATTTTTTTGGTAAAAAGTCATCACTTATTATATACATACGTACACATTAATATCATTATTTACTTTATTATTGATTGTTCTTTGATAAAGTCGGAACAATGGTTTTGCTATTTCTACACCTGCATTAGAGCAATACAAAGGAGATGGTATAGCAAGTAGAGGTATTGGATATGGAATTGACACAATACGCGTTGATGGAAATGATGTTTGGGCCGTCTATAATGCTACAAAAGCTGCACGACAACTCGCAGTTGGGGAACATCGCCCAGTCTTGATAGAAGCAATGACATATAGAGTTAGCCATCATAGTACTTCTGATGATTCCTTTGCATATCGTTCTAAAAAGGAAGTTGAATATTGGAAGCAACTTGATAATCCAATAGTTCGTTTTCGCAAGTGGCTAGAAAATAAGGTTTTTCCACTAAATTTTTATTTCTTCTCGTTATTAGTATATCGATTTATACCTAAACATCTGCCATTTTAGAATTGGTGGAACGAACATGAAGAAAATTCTTTTAGAACTTCAGCTCGTAAAGATATTTTAAATGCTTTTTCTAAAGCAGAAAAACTCTCAAAACCTTCTGTCACTGATCTTTTTAATGATGTTTATGATTGCCCTCCGCAGAATATCATCGATCAAAGGAAAAAGTTAAAAACCTTAATAGAGAAATATCCTGACAACTATCCTCTTAAAAATTACAAAAACGAAGGTAAAGATTTGTGAACTGACGTGTATTTTAACAAATTATATAATTCCTTTTAGAAAAACTATTGATACTGATGCATATAAAGCTATAACCTAATAATTTTAATTTATTTATTGTGTTTGTTAATTTATATAATAACTTTTACTTTGGAAAGCTTTTATAAGTGTTAATAAAGATTTGATGTGACAAATTTTTTGAGAATTTACTATAATATTTACGAGCTTAATTATCATGCCATGTTAGGGGGTGAGTTCAACTAACAAAATCAAAACTATGTATAGATATATATCAAATTTTGTGATTTTTTTTAAGAGTAGAGTACAATGTTGATCATTTTTATATATAATTAGTTGCAAATTTTTGTTATATTAATTTTTTGAAAAAAATATTAAATAAATAATTTTTTAGTTTTATATAAAAATTGTTAAGTAAGTTTTTTTAATTCTAATAATTATAAAATTAAAATTAGTTAAAAACTTATTGAGATATAAATTTTAAACATTAGTTATAAAATTATATAATAAAATTAATTTATAGATTTATGTAAATTAACTAATTAAATTATCTAATTTTGTATTACTTAGGTAAATTTTGATTGATTTAGGTAAACTTTATTATATATACAAGTATATTTTTTTAAAGTAATATAATAGTTCAAAATTTTATTATAATAGATAAATAGATATATAATAATTTAGAAAAATGATCAGGTTGTTAACCTTCTAAATAGTAGGTTGGGTGTTCAAATTCTATTAACAACAAATATTTGGATAATTATCTATATAATATTTGTATTATAACAATTATTACTAATGATTGAGTTAGAATATCTGTAATAATAGTTATATTAGTATAATTGATAGGTTATAAAACATTTGTATAAGTATGACATTATACAAAGAAATGCAAACTGACAATTAGATAGTATAAACATTAGATAAGTTCTTGTAATTATATAAATTTGTTAAAATTAAATAACAAAAAGTTTATTTGAGAAAACTTTAATAGAGAGATAGTCAGATTTTTAACAGCTCTATTATAAAGATTAGTTTAAAAAAACAGATATTAATGTCATAATATCTAAATAAGCAAGAATCTTTGAGTTAGGAGTTTTAAAAGTATCACTAATCAAGTTACTAGAATAACTAAAAAAAAAGAATATTAGATCAACCTAATATACTAATAGATTAGTTATAGTTTTATATAAGTTATCTGAATTTGAAGTTTGATAAAAAGTTAAAAGTATACTAAAGTACTAAAATTATGTTATAAAGTAAATACTAGAGTTCAAGTGAACTTTATAAGAGTATAGCAATTAAATATTATAATTCTAATTGTAAATGTTGGTTCTGTTATAATAATACTGGGTCAGTTATAAAAATGAATACAGAAGATTTTATGAGATTTATCTTAAAGATAAAATAGTTCTAAGATTGAGATAATGATTTGAATATTTAGATATGACTCAGTAATATTAATACAGATTGCAAGTTTAGAAGATTTAAAATAAATATTCAAGCAAAGATATTAGATACAACAATTAGTAAAAAACTTTTTTAAACTCCTTAAATAGGTAATATAAAAAAGTTATATATATAGCTAATTGTATGCTCTTTTGTAATAATTTATTAAACTACATTATTAAAAAAATCATTAATAAAAGTCAAAAGGCTAAAAAGATTACCTTAATACCAAAAAAATCTATAATAGATAAATAATTTTATTTATATTATAAAATTATTTTATTAATTAATTAAAAAATAAAAAAGTTTTATTAATAATTGTTTAAAGTATAATGGAGAATATTTTGTTTTTACATTTGCTATTAATCAATAGTATTATATGCATTCTGTCTATTTATTTTTGTATTTCTAATTGGTTATCAATTATGTTTCAAACTTACAATAGTTTCTATTTTCTTAATATATTTTATAATTATATATAAAATTTTTTTTGCAACTAATTATATATAGAAATGATCTTATTCTTAAAAAATTAGTAATCAAAATAGTGATTAAGATTATTTACAATCAACTCTTTTCACTAATTCTTATTTTCAAAAATATACAAAATTAAACATATAAAAATAGAACAGAATTAGTTAAGCAAACTCACACAGAGTCTCTAAGAAAAAAGTTTCAATACAAAAAAACATAAGTATTTTATTAATATATTAGTATAGATAAAACTTTCTTTAATAAAGTTTTTGTTTATTTTTAGTTTGGTTTAGAAGTTTAAAAATTTTTTTTTAAAAAAAATCAGAAAATCACTCTAGATCTTAGAAAACAAATAATCAAAACATATAATCAGCTAACAATAACTAACAACAAATTAAATATATTATATTATATATACAACAATATTTATTTTAATTAGAAAATAGTATATTAAATATTTTATATACACTACTAAACAAATAAATAAACAACAGACTAATATAGAAATAGAAGTACAATGTAGACTAGGCCTTTTAAGTACTACAGAACTAATTCAATATATGGAGGTGAGTCAGTAGAAAAGGGACAAATTTTTTCTAAGTAAAAGTTTTTTTGACTTTAAGCTTAAATATCTTAAAAACTATTTTATTAAATTTGATAAAATTTTTTTTATTTTAATTCTATATAATTTCAAGATTAAAATAAAAAAATTTTTAGCAACTTTGATTAAATAGTTGTTGAGTTATTTAAATTTAAAAATTAAAAAAATTTTACTAAAAATGATTTGTCCCTTTTCTACTAACCCTCATATAAAAGATTTTAGTAATAAAAATAAAAGTTATATAAATAACAAAGTACTAGATATGATTTTATCTAATATATTAATAATTTAAACAATTTAGAATATATAACAAAAGAACTTATAATTTATGATCCAAAAAACATCACAACAAGTAACTTACTTCTTTATAGTTAAATACTTGATATACTTAGAAAAGCAGAAGTCTTTTTAGTATTAAGAAGCACTATAAAAAAATAGACAAGCAAACTGCTAGCAATAAATTAAAATTCAAAATCTTTTAATTATTTGTTAAATATAAAAAAAAAAAATATTAAAAAAAAAACAAAAATAAAAAAATAAAAAAAGACAAAAATACTAAAAACAGGATATGGTTTTAATCAAAAAGAAGAGACAGCAATATGAAATTAGTAGTGACAAAAAAGTTAATACAAGTCTAAATAGAATCATTAGCCAAATGCAAGAGCTTAGTATTTTAATATCTTTATACCAGGAATCTATAAAGTATCTAAACAAAAAGATAAAAAAGTTAACAATAATAGCAAAACTAAATATAAGTAATACAAAATAAAAAAAGTTAACAAGAATTAATAGAGTTTATTAGATCTTTCTTTGTAAAATAAAAAGAAAATATAGAAAACAAAGATAAAAATAGTATAGAACCAATAACAGAAGAAAATAACAAAATGCTAATACTTACAGATATAATAAAACATAGTTAATAGTCTCCAATAAATTGTATATATAACAAAAGCAGATTATTTAAATCAAATATGCTAACATATACAATACTAGATACAAATAAAGAAGAAAGATTAAAATATATCTAATAGATTCTTTGTGATAACTATTATATAAAAACAATTAAAGAGGTTTTTAAAAATAATAACAGTTGAATTGAACTAAATTGTGATTGTGAATTTAGTAAATATACAGCAATAGACAGAATTAAAGAAAAAGAAGAAAATTAGCTTAAACTTATTCTAGAAGAGACAGAAAATCAAGAAAAGAAACTTAGTTACCAAACAGTAAACAATAGCAAAAAAGACAAAAATAAACTTAAAAATCATAAGAAAATTAGAGAAAAAAAAATTAGTGAAAATACATATTTAGCAAAGGATAAATCAGAGTTAATTATATACTTAATAATATAAGACCTATCAGTAAACATTAATGTAGAAAAAATAGAATATATATATAGAAGCCTCAAAAAAACTCAAGTAAAACATATTAAAAGATCCAAATACAAAGCTTTAGCAGTAGTTAAAACAAAAAAGGTAAAAGAAGAAAACATATCATAGTTTTTACCAATTGGTATATATAAGTTGTCAAGAATAATTATCAGCAAAATTATCTCTTAAACTGTAGCTTTTTGTAGACAAATTTGCCTGTTTTTTTATATTTTTCTTAGCTTTAATCTACTTTTTTGAAATATTAAAATATTTAAATAAAATTTGGTATAATAATATTTAAAAATAAGGATTACTTTTTTG
>CAJVQA010001050.1:0-27938 GCA_910591915.1 Cetraspora pellucida | reverse complement strand
TTAACCACTCTAGTAGGTTTAGGTTGCAGATAAATTAGATAGAAATCTGTTTATAGTCTGAGCTCCATTCTTGTAATTGAAATAAGTTTGTAATTTATAGCCAAAGAAGCTCCTGAAGGCTTCTTTAACAAATTAATAAAGATATGAGCAAAACCTCATCTTAAAATAAAAAAAAAAATAAATAAATAAACCTAACTCTAATATATAAGTTTAAAATATTAAAAAAATTATTAATTAGTAAATATTTGTTACACTAGTGTAGTTTATATATTTTATACTTTTGTACTACTAAACTACTTACAAATATTTAAGTCACTCAGAAATTTTATATATTTTTTTCATAGATATTACTAACTATATCCTATAGTAATCATCACCTAGGAGCTATATCTCAAAAAACACACTAAGAAACAGGGGTCAGGTAGACTAAATAAAAATGTTCAGGACTTCTAAAAACCTAGTATAACCTAAAATTCAGACTATTATATCTAATTCTTGCTTCTGTCTCAAACTGCATCTAACCTTAAAAATAGAGGTAGTGATGATCACCATAGGTTAATTGAAGTATTTTTCTTTTTTCATTATATAATTGCTACTTTAATAAATTATATCTTACTTTTATTTTTAATATTGTTACAAAAAATACTATTATTTAAACTATCTATAATAGGTTCTTTTAACTTAAAATACAAAAAAAAATTAAAATATTATGAAATTTTTTTATATTTTATATTAGTGTCTAAGATTTAGTAAATCTGATTATATTATTAACTTATTTTATTATTAATTCATTAGTATAAGCATGTAATTTGATTTTATTTTACTAATTATTTTATTTTTTTTATAAATAATTAACAGATTATTTTTTTTATTAAATTGAAAATATTGGATTTTTCAATCAGTTCTACAAGATTGCAGACTAGTTTTACAAAAGACTATAAAAATTACAAATAATAATGAGACATCAATTCTTAATTTTAACTAATCAAATTATTTATTGTTAATTAAACTTAGTTTGTATTAATTTTTAAAATCAATTTGTATATAATTAATTTAATTTAATTAATAAACAAAGATAAGATTATGTTAATCAGATTTTAAAAATTTTATAAAAAATATATATTCAGTTTTTTGTATTGAACCTAATGCTTTTGGATAGCTCTTAATATTCATATAATCAAAACTTGTATTGAATTGAAAGAAATAATTAAATACTCTACTACAATATTTAAATAAAAGAATTAATATATTATATTTAAATTTTATTATTATATTTTATATTTATATAATATTAATAAGTATTTAAATAAAATAGACCAATTCTGTAACTCTTTCTGTAAATCATTCATACCAACTTTTTGCTAAAGATATTTAATTATTTCTCAATATTCTACTAAGTAAACCTTATTTGCACCTCTAAGTAAAGTTGCTCGGCTCACTTTTCTCCTCCTAGATGGCCATATTTTAAGCTCCTGCAACACTTGGCCACTGAGAAAAGTTATAAAATCCAACATTTTAGTTTTTGCTTATTTTCTTAATATTTTACTAATTAATTATATCTTATTACCTATTAGAAAAATAACAAGCACTTCATTCTAGTTATTTTGATATATATTTTATTGCAAACAAACCAAAACATACTAAGTTACTAGAAAAAAAACAAACCTAAAATCTATCTTTGCAGATTATTTTACTAATAAATTTAGAAAATTTCATTGGGTTGCTCTGAAAATTTTACTTTTCTAGTACCTATTAAAATTTCTTAAACATCCAATTAGCCTTTCTATTAGTCTCACATTTCTCAGATTCTTTCTAACTTATTTGTAAAACCTCTAAATTGGAAAATTTTATCTGAAAATTGGATTTTTCAATCCAATTTGAAAATTATTTTTTACTTATACAAACATCACACTAGAATAGTTATACAATATGCCTAGCATTATCACTATTGAACCAGACTCCTTTGACCTAGATATTCTCCAGAACAAATATAATAACTAAACTTTAATTATTTCAGACAAAAATTGTAAAAACTTCAAAGTTCTCCTAACTAATTTCAACTCTATACAATATGATATTAACAATGGCTACCACTTCTTTTCAGTCCTACTTAATCTATCATCTTAAGATGTCTTTGTAGAAATATCATACATACTTCATTTCATAGCATTTATGTCTACTATCTATCTCTAATACCACTTTTATAATAGCAACTGAGTCATTTAATTCAATAAAAATTGATCTAGATGCTAAACTTTACAAATCTCTTTATAATGTACCAAAGTCATTCTTTCAACCCAAACACAATATTGCTAACCCATTCCCTAACTTTACAGCAATAGTAGACAAAATACTGATAACTAAATCTCTTTCATGACCTATTCTCATCATGTATATATATGTATTATTTGCAAAACTAAAGATGTATCCTGCATTATGTTAACTAATAACAAACATTTATTAGATCCAAAAGTCCTTGTTTTTAAAACTAAAGTTGGTAGCTTTTCTGTCCACTCTCAATGTATTCACAGACTCAAACTAAAGCTAGCCAAATTTACAAGTCTTATGAATTAAGAATAACATAGCCTTTATTGCAAAATTAAATGTTTTCAACTATCTGCCAAAGACAAATGCATTTTTCTTAAAAAATTTTTGGATAAGCTTCTCAAAAAGACTAAAAATACTAACAATCAATTAGATAACAACTCTAATTAAAAAAAAACTTTAAATAACAGAAAACAGAATATGGATAACAATAAACAACCTAATCAAAAAGCAAATACTCAGAAACATAACACTTCCAAAGACCTCAACTGGTTTAAAAACTTTTCTATTACCTCAACTATGCAACAATATAATAAACTTAACATCCCACTAGCTCTATAACTATTCAACCTTTTAAAATCCAACCTTAGAGACTTTATTCCTAGACAAGTTATTCTTAATAAATCTGAAAATAACAAAAATAACAAAAATAACAACAGATCACCTGCCAAATTCTCTTTCAGCTATATTCTTAACAAAATGGCAAGTGAAAAACCTAAGTTCTTGCCAGAGTTTATTATCAACTCAAGCTCTAACTTTGATAAATCAAAGCCAATCCTTTTTAAAGCTTTTCATAATATTCTCAAAGGTTTACTTTCCAAGTTTACAGAAGTTTTCTTCATACAACTGGACTATTTACATATTCTCTGATTACACTATCCTACTCACATACTAACAGATGTAGAGTTGCCATAAATCTAGTCTGCTTATATCTTTATCTAAACTATAAATATAGAACTATTAACTTTGAAGAATTTATAAAGAAACTTGACATTAAACCATTATAATTTACATTCTACTTTGACATTAAACACAGCTTCAAGCAACTTAAATTCAAAATCCCAAATAACAACTGATTTAATATTAACATAACTCTTAACATTCTATCTGAGAAATTCTTAAAAGACTTTAGAATCCTATTACTTAAGTTCTATTTTACAACTTATAAAACCTGATTTAAACCTTTTTTTGAAAAATATAGTATCTAATTTGAAAAAATCAATTAACAGAAAACAAGCAATTATATTAAAATATTAATATTACAAAAATTAATAGAAGAATGCAAAAAACTACTACTAATATCATACTCTCTATCAACCTTATTACATACCCTTAAAGAGCACTCTAAAGCAACCTTCAAAGCAGCACTTCATTATATTCATCTTTGTACTAATGAAGATTGTAATCTACTATTCAAACCAACTGAACATAATTTGCAAAATATATCTAAATTTTATTTTACTAACTTTTTCAAAACCCATCCAGTACCAGAATCAGAACAAAAAGAATAGGTATACCTAATTCTGAAAACTGATATTTTCTATCCTAAACAAAAACTCGCAGCAAGCTTTTCTATTCCAACACCCACAAAAGAACTTAGAGGCCTAGCAATATTCACTGAAAAAACTTTTACAAAACTCAACAAAGTGGAAAGTAATATAGCCTGATCTTTATATTACTTCTACTGATACTTAAGAGCCTTTATGCTAGCAGCAAAAGATAATGATAGACTTACAGATCTATTCCAGAAAAAAGCCTTAGAAAAAATGATCAAAACAACTGATGACATCCATACTCTTGCAAGAGTTATTACAACTTTAAATTAGAAATAGAATTCAAAATATCATTTAAACAAATATGTATTAATTACAACCAATTCTACTATTCTGCAGCTGAAGATTTCTTGATAAAACACTTTAAAATTTTAATCCAGAACAATATAAAGATTCTTTTTTTATACAAAACTTTAAGCCATCTACATCTTAAGAAGTAGATGAGGATACATCTATACCTCCAAAGAAAACAACAAAAGCAACAAAAAACACTACTCTTACCTCACAAAAGGAAGGTGTAAATTCTTCTTTTCAGTAATATCTTCTACAAAACACATTAATGCAGCTGCCATCTTTAAAACTATAATATCCTTCACATTTGGGCCATCTTTAGAAAAAAATGATAACAATAGATAGGCAGTAAAGCCTAGTATGAGTGAATCTGTAAAAGACACTATATATAATGTCTCTGATACCAATATTTTAACTTCTTTAAAGACAAACACTTGTTATAACAAATTTTTAAAACAATACCATCTATCTCTATTATCACAATCTATAATACTTAAATATTTTATTAAACACTTATATCAAAATCTCTTCTTCAACCTAATCAAAATATTAGTTAATCTTGACAATACAAAAACACATATTTATATTAAAGTTACAGACTCTACCATTCCTAATCATACAGCTATAAATCCTATTTGATATAAATCCTATAAACATTTACCTATTTTAATATCTCTAAACCAAACAACATTAAACTATAACAGCTATTATTTCTCAAACTACAACATTTTAGAAATACAGACTAGCAACAATCAACTTCACTTATCAATCAGTATACACAATGTTTGAGGATTTAATAAAAACTTGAAACAACAAGTATGAAAAGACTACTGTCTTTCTAACAATCTTAGCATTATCAGTATAACAGAAACCAAAATTGCAGCCAACAACCCAATTACTAAATTACAAAAATTCAAACATTTTACATACTTATGATTATATACTGAAGGCTCTAAAGCAGGCACAGCTATCATAATCCACAAGTTCATAAAAACTCACATTTATAAAATGCTTACTTTTTCTGAATATGCTATTGCAGTAGACATTCTTTTTAAATATGACTTCAAATTCAGAATAATTTCAGTTTACTTATTATAGATAAAACTCAATTAAGACTGTCAGTACAAAATATGGTAATACAATGGCTTCAACAAGCCTATACATCAAATATCCAACCTATTGTCCTGGAAGACTTTAATAACTCTAATAACATTACTCACTTCTTATTAACTAAATATAAGTTATTTCATTTTCTCTAATACAACAACATGTATAATCTGGCTATATACACTAATATTCAATATCTATTTGGCAAAGTAACAGATATCAGAATAGCATAGATTACATCTGGGCTAATCAATCTCTCCTTTAATATCTTAACTCTTTTACCACTGATGATTCTGATACTAGTACTCAAAGTAATTATAAAATTTTAAACTCCTGCTAGCTTTTTCCTTATGCATATATAGATAAACTCAAACATCTTATCAAAACCTGTAGAAGAACATTCTTATACAAAAACATGGACAAAGAGAAATGGCAACAATTTGCAGATCAAGTAATCTTAAACCTCAATAATAATAAAACTCTATTCAGCACACAAACTTCAGAATTACTAAAATCTTCCTGATACAAAATTCAAAACAGTATTATCTTTGCTGCTATACAATATATTTTAAATAAAAAATTCACTGTCAGAAACTTTCAAAATATCTTTTCTACAAAGGCATCATCTTTACACCAACATCTCAAGAAATTAGGCAATATTATTAAACAAGTCAAATACTTACTAAAAAACTTTACTCCTATACTATATTAATATAATTACCTTATTAATTAAATAAATACATCTAATCAGCTCAATGTTCTACTTTTACCAACTATTTACAACTTATTGCCAAACTGGCTAGCACTTACTAAAACTAAATAAAAATCTATTTATTATGCTCACAATATAGAAAATATCAAAGAAATAATACAACAGATTAATGATAATCTTTCCAAAAGATGCTTTAAACTTCAATCTAACCCAAAGTCAATGATTAATAGTATACTTAACTGTTATAAAAACCCAGTCAAATTTAATAACATCAGAACAAATAATGATGTAATTACTGATTCTCAAGACATTAAACAGTATATCCAACAACACTTTGACTAATGAACATTTTTTAGACAGACCAATCAACAAATCTTTGAATCCAATTGGAAAGAATAATATAACTGCAAAATGCACATTAATACTGAATGGTATAATGATATTACTAAAGAATTTACTATCACTAAAGTAACTAAAACATTATCTCATCTTCCAAACAACAAGGCCTGTGGCTCTTCTGGCATTAGTTATGAAATGCTAAAACATGCAGGCATACTCTTTCTTCAAGCAATCACAGCCTTTCTAAATAGATATATTACCTTAAACCAAATCTTCAAGCAATGGAAAGAGGGTAGAATTTTCACAATTTCTAAAAAACCTATTTTTGACTGCAACTTAATCAACATCAGACCTATTAGCTTTCTTAAACATGCTAAAAAACTATATACAAAACTTCTTACAAATCATTTAAATCAAGTATTCACTAAACATGAGATTCTCTTACCTTATAATTACATTGTTCTGCCAGGAAATAGCATAGCTATACTTATACATATCTTAAATAATATTATCAAAGATGCATCTTGCAACTTTAAACAGCTTTGGCTTATATCTCAAGATATGAGCAAAGCATATGACTTAGTTAATCTGAACTTGTTCAAAAAGGCACTAATTTACATTAATATGCCTTCTAAGCTAGTTAACTTACTTACTAATTTATTAACAGACTGTCAAAATAGAGTAATTACCAACCTTGGCCTAACCAACCTATATATAGTTAAAAATAAAATAGACCAGAAAGAAACAATAACTTCACTATTCTGATGCATTTATTATGACCCACTTATCCATAAAATTGCATTACAATATAATGGTTACTTATTATCTATAACTTGAAAAATCACTTTTAACCATTTAAATCTCAAAGCCTCCAAGCATCTATATTAGTATTAGCTTACATGGATAATACACTTTGAATAGCAAAAACAAAACAAGAATTAGAACAAATTACTCAAACTGTTTTATCTTTCTATCTAATAGCTAATATTTAGATTAATGCTATTAAATCTGTCTTTATTTCTAATTCATCTACATTTAATATTCAATTTTTCAACTATATCTTAGAATTCATATCTGCTAGCCAACCATTTAAGTTCTTAGATTGTTGGTTTACACTTAACAACAAACATACTAAACAAATTAAAAATATCTGAGAAGAAACTCTTCAACTTACAAACATTGCCAATATAAAGAAAATTACAGATAAACAAATCATTTACATAATCAACACAGTTATTATATCTACACTTAAATATAAATTACACAACATTATTATGTCTCACTCTACATGCAACAACATTCTTGCCAAATACTTAACAATAGCCAAACACAAATTCCATCTAGCATACTCAATCCCTAATAGTACTATGCTTAATCCATATTTGTATAATGTTTATAATATATAGGACATTCAACTTTATCATCATATTACTAACTTTTTATTACAACTTAACAATTCTAACTTACTAAGAACTTCAACATGAATAAGACTACAACAACTTCAAAACAACCTATGGTTAACTATTAATATACTTCAACATCTCAGTTCTATTATCGATGGTTCAAATAAACACATACTAAATTTCAAAATTATTTAATTACTGAAACACCTAAACATATTCATAATAGCTAATTCCAATATTTCATGACAAAACACTATATTATATAATCTTTAATTGATAGAATCAATTTTATTTCAACACTCTCAATACATTAGCTTCAAAAAACAAATCAGAAAATTTAATATCCTATACTTTGAACAGCTTTGTACAGCAAACAACACCACTTTATTAAAATGAAAACATCTTTCACCATGACTGTTATATCTACCTAAAGGTCAAAAACCATTATGGTTCACTTTTCTGGAAGAAACTGTAATGGCTCATAATAGTTTCAGAATTCTTCTTCTATACTACCAACAACCAGGATATAATTCATTTGCATACAGCTCACAACATATTTCTAAAAAATTTAAACCCTGGTTACTTAAATACAATAACAATAAGATTATTATTGGCAAAATTTGCAGACATTTAAAAAACATTAATCAAATTTCTATCACATACTGGCAAACAAATATTTATATAAATCACTTTGGTTACTATTCTCTTTTACCAATTCAAAGCTTATCTTGTTCAGACTATTATTTAAACTCTAACAGAATTCAAAATTTATATACAATTAATATATCAGCAATTATCTCTTTCTAATTTTTATAAAGAGTCAATTCTAATTCATTAAACTTCAATGTCAACTATATTAACCTTATTCATTCAATAGCTATTAAACATCCATTATCAATTTCTTCAGTACCAATAATTCCAATTACCAACTTTTACATCTTCAAAATATTTAAAACTAGTGAAGCAGCAAATATACTTGAACAATATTCAATCCTAAATAGCTTTCAACAACAACTTAACTTTTATACTGATGGTTTAGTAATTAATATTGAAACCGAACAATGTACAATAGGCATTGGCTGGGTCTAGGTCAATAACAATAATCAAATCATTCACAAATTCTCTGCCAAAATCAACTTCTGGTCATCATTTTACAAAGCAGAACTGATGGTTATTCTTTCAGCTATTTCTACTACACCTTGAAATGCAATAGTCAACATTTTTACAGATTTTCAATTCATCATTACTAAATATACTAATATCTATAATACAATTTTCAATTCTAACAAATTTTTTAAATTTAATATATGGCCTATATGGTATACTTTATTGAATACATTAAATTATACAATCTTCAAATTAACTTTCATAAAGTTCAAGCTCATACTAACAATAATTTAAACAATCTTACTGACTTTCTTGCTAAGCAACATAATCTCTCTTCTAATTTATACTTCAATTCTACTAATATTTAGAACTTATATTATATGCTATATTAGGACCAATACTTTATAGAGTATCCTACAAGAATATTTATCAAAATTATTTATAAAGCCTATATTCTGGCAATATGGTTATCCCAAAAATGAAACCAAAAATAGAACCAACTTATTTCTAAAATAGATTCGAGATTCATTTGGCTATACTTTAACTATAACCAAAAATCAACACATAATATAACCAACTTTAAACTTAATCATTTCAAATCTTTTAAAATCAAAATTCTACTAAATGAATTACACACACACTTTCTATGTTATAAAATATATTCACATACTTTCTATAATACAAACTGCTTCTATTGCAACTTATCTGACTCCTTAACACATTGGTAGACATGTTCTAACCCAACACTACTTATTAGTATTATTCAAGATATTATCTCTAAACATATTAGTCAAAGCAACTTGGACCACTCTAAACCTCAGCAAGAAGAACTTATTTAAAAAATTCAAAATCATAAAACTTTTTATCAGATACTATTCAATGATAACTCATTTTATCTTGATATTATCCTTAAAGGACTTATACTTAAATCCCTAATTCAAACAATTTAAAACCTTAACATCTCTTACAAATTAGCATTACAAACAATCATTAAAATACTACTTGAAATTAATGAGCTATGCTATAAACTACTCTGAAAACCATATTGCATAAATTTTGCAAATTGAAAAAAACAACAAGATTTTAAACCTTACTTTTTCAAATACCTAACTCAAACTAATTATAATAGACAAACTAAATACAACTATCAAACATCTACATACTTATGTATATGTAAACTACCTAACCAAGTACACTTAAACTTCAATACATGCCTACTTCTAAGTTATGCTATTAGAAAACTTAATATATGAACTATTCTTTGGATCAAATATAATATTTTATTTGACTATATTTTAACTATTCAAATTTAGATAAGTCTTGACTACTCTAGTAGATTTAGATTGCAGATAAATATGTTTAAGCTTTACTCTTGAATGTAGTTTTCTTTTTTCTGTACTTAAGCTAATTATATATAGTTAGCAGTTTAATTATTAGCCCTAACTGCAAGTGTTGGCCTCAGCTATAGCATTTATATAGAATTATTTTTGTACATAGTAACTTTATAAAGTTACTAACTTTAAAAACTACTAATAAAGATATAAACAAGACCTCATCTTAATATCAAAAAAAAAATTACTACTAAATTATTATTCTTAATAAATATAGAATTATTATTTATAAAGAATTACTACTAAATTATTATACTTGATAGATACAGAATTATTATTTATAAAGAATTACTACTAAATTATTATCCTTAATAGATACAGAATTATTATTTATAAAGAATTACTACTGAATTATTATACTTGATAGATACAAAATTATTATTTATAAAAATTACTACTGAATTATTATTCTTTTTTTTTTTTGCTTTTGCTAAGGCCTTTTAGTTATGGCAGCTACTGCTTTTATTATAAATTCAATTATGATTACATAACTTGTACAAGGTTACCCCTATACTATACTAGCAGATAGCAGCATAAGCTCCTGTACACCTAATTAGATGCTGTCTAACCTAACCTTGATCTTTCTGTTTGTAAGTCTATTAAGCCATTACATATTTCAGAGTACATCACCTGACTATAGGGCTCCAGGAGGCCCTTCTGCTAACTAACTACCCATATTTAATCTTTGCTAACAGGGCTTGCCCTTGCAAAGTTCACCCAGACCCTAGCATTGACTTTACAGCATATCCCTAGTACTTTAGTATACCTCTGTTTCTGACCTCAGACTCCCAATTCAGATAGCCTAGTAGAACTGTGACCTGTTCCTGGTACCCCAGGGTCTGCCCTCCAAGGTTTTTTTCCTCCGGTTCAAGACTTCTGATGATCTGGTTAGTAGTATCCCTCATCCGAGGTTCTTGTCCACTCGATTTCTTCTGTATTGGTATCTATTTTCTAGGTCTAGTCTTTACAGTAGTACTGGTGAAGATCTGTGTTACCTCTCTACTTGGGTCTTCCCAAGTGGGCTTCAGTTATCCTAGTTCACGGATTTACATGGCCACAAATGCCTCATGACCTGCCAGATATTTGGTGTGACCATGTTACAGATACTGATCCCAACTGATCGATAGATAGCTGTTGCCATATTATTGGTTTCAAGGACCTATCTTGTGTTTGCACTGCCCAATGCTGGTTTGCATTTCTCTGTGTAACTTCAACATTGCACAGATGCCTGTATACACCGATATAACATAGGTGGTTTTCCAAATTTTTGCTGTCAATGGGTTTTAAACTCTCAACCTACCACTTGGGGGTTGACAACTTATCCACTTCACTAAGTTGCCACACCTCTTAATACAAATCTTTAATGATACTACTATAAAAACTAGATCTTGTAAACAGATACCAATATGAAGAAGCTAGATAGGCAAGAACTTAAGATAAGGGGTATTATTAACTAGGTCATCAGAACTGAACCAAAGGAAAAGGATATCAGATCAGCTCGATATACCAAAAACAGGTCATAGTTTCACCAGACTATCTAAATTAGAAGTCTGAAGTCAAAACAAAGGTATACTATAAGTACTAGGAATATGTTATAAAGTAGGTGCTAGGGTTTGAGTGAACTTTATAAGGGCTAATTTTGTTAATGTTCTATAGAGTAGATAGGTAGTTAATAAGAAGATACCTCAAAATCTTACAGTTAGGTAACATATTCTGAAATGTTTAACAGCTTGACAAATATACAAAAGGAGATGACTAAATGTTGAGTTAAATGGCATTTAGTTATATAGAAACCAGGTATTACTTGTCTGAGTGTAGTATAAGAATCAAAGTATTTAAATAGGTACTCTTCTAGTAGGTTACAGGCATAGCAGTTAGTGTAAAACCCTTGGGCGAACTACTTAAAATAAGTAATCAAAAGTTACATGTATAGCTAGTAGTACATTTACCTTGTACAAGTTACATATAATGCATTGACCAAAAACACAAATAAAGGCAATAGCTACTAATAACATCAGCCTTAATAAAAAAAAAATTTTATTATTAATATATTTTGTAGTTATTATATAAAATTTTTTTTGCAACTAATTATATATAGAACTGATCTACATTGTTTTTTTTTTTAAAATATTAAAGTGAGTATTTGTGACCCAGAATTTTATTAATAATATATTTGGCTAATAGATGCTTTATAACTACAAAGGGCAACTATAAGAAGAGTGTACAACTAGTCACTTATATAACTTCAGCTATTGTCTATTTTAAGTAGTCTGCCTAAAGGTTCTACACTAACTGTCATACCTGGAACCTACTTGTAAGTTCTTTATTTAACCATTCTGTTTCCATATCCATCTACCTATTTCTGCCTACCAATGACTTTGACTAATACTGATAAAAATATAACATGGCCATTAAGTCTTTAAAGTAGTTCACTTATATAAGGAACCTTTGACCTTGTACTAAACCTTTCAAAATCTTCTGTATTCCATTCTTACAACTGACCTGATATCACTATAGCTGAGACCAATACTGGTAATTAGTGCATATCATTAAACTGATATACTCTTGTAGATTTCATTCTAACTCTGGTACTAACTTCACAACATATCTCTACTATTTTAGTATTCAATTCAAGTTCCATTAAGCTGCCAAACCAAATAGCCTGGAAAGGCAGATTGAAACCATACATTTCTGGTTTATATGTTTGCCAGCATATAATCTTTTTTTCTAGAATTTGGCAATTCTGATAGCCTGGTTGGTTTATCTGATTCCTCCTTAAAGACCAGTACATTTGTCTGATTTCACAAGTTCTAGCTCTGTTTTATAGGTTTAGTCTTTACAGTAGCACCATTAAAAGTTCAGGTTACCTCTCTACTTAAGTCTTTCAAGTGGGTTTCTATCTTTCTTTTTTTGATTTTTATAATTTATATGGTCACAAGAACTTATTGTAGGTTTGCACTGCCAGGTACCATTTTGCATTTCTTTATATAATCACAAATCTTGTTTCAAAAAACAATATCATATGACTGTTATACAAATGCCATATGACCTGCTAGTCATGCTGGTGTAATATAGATAACAGGTGTCTTATTTCAACCAATTATGTGAGACAGTTAACTGTAATATGGAAAAAATTTTAAAATTTTTTGTCGATACTGGGATTTGAACTTTGGACTTGCTACTTGGGAGTAAACAACCTAATCACTTTACTAAAGTACTATATCTTTATAATCTATATTGTACTTTATTCTTAAATTGATAAGTTAATAATATTTACAATAAAAGATGAATTAAAATAAGTTAGTTAGTATAAAAGAAATCAAAAAGATTATATAAAAATAATTAGATAAATATTGTAAAAAAAAAGTATATTGGTAGTTGATTTAACAGATCTTTAATTTTAAAAACTTTGAATTGGTTAAGTTTGAAGCTAATAAAGTTAGATGAAAGTTTTTAATTATAATTAAGATATAATTATATAAATTATTAGTCTATGTAGTGATTAATATAAGTCTATTCATTGCTTTTTTTTTGTAAAAATCATATTACTAATATATATATTTTATAGATATTATTAATAAAATATTAAATAAGAAGTTTAATAAAATTTTGTTCTCATTATAAAATATAAAAAGAGTTATAAATATTTATATATTAGAAGTTTAAGGTAAAGAAAAAGTATATTGTTTTGCTAAAGAGTTAATCATATTATTAAAAATATTATTTATATGAACTTAAACTTTATGAAAATTGATATTTAGATTAAAAGATTTAATAATATTAAAAAATATATACTATAAAGAACATATATTAAGTTTAAAAAGTTTATTAGTATTATTAAGTTGAATAAAAAGTTTGTAAAATTTAGAGATAATAGATTGTGAATCAGTATAAATTTAGAATGTTGTATTACAAGATATAATTGAGATTGTTAATAAAATAAAAAAGAACTTTGTCTTATAGACTGATAACCAAATATGAATTTTTAACTGAGAATTTGTAAAAAATTTGATTGTCACTATTGACTTGAACTCATCTAATGATCATTAAGTTTTATTCAGTTCTAATATTAATCACTGATCTATCTGTATAGAAAATGAATTCCTTATATAGTGAATTGTTTTGAAAATTTTATTAAGTATATTTGAGCAGTCATTAGCTTTAAAGATTTCTGAGATAGTTGAGTTTTATATATTAATAGTAAGGTAATTGTATTAAATTTGTGAAAAATATTTAACTGCTATTGAGTAAATAAGGTCCAGATAGTTAGCATTAAGTTTGAGTTTAGAGGTTTTTCCAATCAGGGAATTTGTGAAAAAAAAATTCAAAGGTTTAGAATAAAATAATATATATTGCGACTGATGTTGAAGCTTGAGATCTCGATTTGAAAATATAAGCTCTAACTAAAATCCACGCATATCATATCTTTTTATTCACGTTATTTAGTTATGTATAAAAGTCTTTTTAACCAATACAATAAAATTTTATAAATTAGTTAAATTTGTGAATGTTGTAAAAAAATAATTGCGTATTAAAGTAAGCTTTTTTTCATTCACAATAATTAAAAAAAAAGCACACGTTTATTTTTATTTTTATTAAATAATAAATTCATACGTATTTTATCGGCAGAAAATCACATGTAAATCGCAAAATAATCCGGTTAACATTTTTCTGGATGACGCTAGGATTATTTAGGTGGCACGTTAAAAGCATGTGAAAGATTCGCGAGCTTACGAATAATTACCCGTGCCAAAAACCGCACAAATTGGACAAGTAAATTTCGCAAAATCTAAGTTATTTACGGTCCGATATGCACTGATACTCATAGACAGAAGTTCGTCTGATTGGCTAATAAATTCAATTTAATTTTCATTATTTATACAGTTTAGAGTACTTTTTAAAAAAACGAAAACCAACCATAATAAAGTAAAAAAAAAGCATATAGAAGGTTCATTAGAGTTGTAGGACTCCATAGTCAAAAATAAGATCTAATTCTCGTCCGTTTAAAAAAATTAGCTTTGTAATAAGTTGATTTTATCGGGTTTTGAGAAGTTATTGCTATACTAACTTTTTTAAGCGGACGAGAATTAGATCTTATTTTTGGCTATGGAGTCCTACAGCTCTAATGAAACCTTCTATATGTTTTTTTTTACTTTATTGTGGTTGGTTTTCTTTTTTTAAAAAAGTACTCTAAACTGTATAAATAATGTAAAATTAAATTGAATTTATTAGCCAATCAGACAAACTTCTGCCTATGAACTGAACAGCGCCCATATATATTCTATTTAAGCAAAAAGATTTTAAAGTAATAAGCATTATCTTTAGAGTTAGTATTAAAAATAAGAAAGAGCATAATTTTGACTAAAATCTTATAAAGAATTTTTTTTTATTAGAACGCCGAAGGCAGTTTCATAGGTAAAATTTCGAGTTAATAGCGATTTTTTTAAAAAAGATGTGATTTTTACGTTACACCTGGTCCTTCAATATAATTGGCTGTAATCACGGCCGGGAAAATTTTTTGTGGGTGAGCTACTAGCCAATCATGATTAGTCCGATGATCTGGATTAACAACCAATTAAAACAAAGAAAAAAAAAAGTTTTTAGACGCGTGAGATATAGCATGGTCGAAATTTTAGGCGCGATTCAGTTTACCGAAAAAGTTTTTCAGTAAAAAATGAAGTGTTTTACTGGTGACGAATCTGGACTAGTTAAAGGTCAATAGACTTTAGTGTAAATTTTAAAGCTTTACAAAAGAAATTAACCTGACTTGAAATCACAGAAATTACTCTACCAAAGACAACAATTGCTATCCCGACGGCTTCGACTTCGACTTCTTCCCAAAATGAGACAATTCCCCCGATTTCAACCTGGGGAGAAGCTAAACGTGACCTAGGTATACAAATGATGTGTCACGCGAAGATTTTTGGGGAACAGAAACAGGTTGAAATTATTAATTGAATTATCAATTCCAATGTATCATATTCGGTTTTTTATTTACAATTTATTTATTGGATGACTTAGATCGTAGTTGCACGTAGAAATGGTTTAATACAAATCCTTGATCCGTATAATGGAGGCAAAGTATGTAAAGAATTCACCAATGAGCGTGTTGCTGCCGATAAAAAGAAAACTAAAAATACGACGTTTGTTGGTTTATATGCAAATGACAAGTAGGTTTATCATATAATACCATAAGTTCAATCATATTTTGCTTAATGTGAGATTAATAAATTCATTATTATCTATAATGAAAAAATTATTAAGCATTTTAGTGACATGCACTAGTACTGGTAATATCAGATATCAACCCATCGGTGGTAAAAATGTAATTATATTAATTTTAGCTTTTGGTGATTTGATAATAATTATTGAATTCTTTTAATTCTTTTTTAAGGATTCAACTATAGATAAAAACATTACTTATGAAACGGACTTGTGTCGTCTGAGAGTGCACCCAAAAGAAAATAATATATTTGCGTGCGGCGGAAAGCAACGTGATTTAACCTTATGGGATATAAACGCCAAGGAGGAACCAATTTTTACAAAACGTAAAGGGTGGTGGGAGAATGGGATGATCTGGATGGCGAAAAACATAAGATGTGACCTTCTAACTGTTCACTCGCCTGTTTGGGTTACTGATATACAATTCTTAAGCGAAGAGGAGAAATCAAAGATTGTAATTGGAACGAGGTATCATCAGGTAAATAAACGATATTATTCGATTATTTCTAACATAAATAATTATTATTAATATGGGTTTGATTATATCTATGAATAGATACGAATATATGATATTAAAGCGCAACGTCGACCAGTGTTTGAAACAAGTATTGGGCATAAATCGGTGGTATCGCTAATTTTAGGGCGAGATCCAAAGTATTATCTTCGTGTTTTTGGTGTATGTACAAAGTTATGTATATATAATTTTCTCAATTGGTTTTTTTTTTGATTTATTTTTTTTGCAGCCATATAATCTTTTCGGATACTGTTGGCAATGTCTTCACCGTGGATATTAGGAATGGTATGAGTTAATTGTAACTAGATAAGTTGGATTGAAATTTGTCAACTATTTATTGAGAATATATTATAAAATTTCCACTTACTCCTATCATATTTATAGGAAAAAATATAGGACAATACAAAGGTTTCAACAAAGGTTTTATTCAGTTATTCATAGTAGTCGTTTTCATAAACTTATTAGATAAATAACCTTATATAAATTTTTAAGGCACCGCTGGCTCAGTGACTGGTTTGTCAATTGACGATAAATCTTCATCTTTGGTTAGCGTAAGTTTGGATCGATTCCTACGCGTTCATAAAATGAATCAAGAGCGTGAATTGGTGCACAGTGTATATCTAAAGCAAAAACTCACAGGCTTGATTGTTGATGATGCTGAAGGTATGAAATTTGTTGTTACATTTTTTATTAAAATAGTATCCTAAGATTGTGTTTTATTACAAATAAAAGAAACTCAAAGCGAAAAACATAGAACCAGATCTGAGTCCGACACAGACGATGAAGATTGGAATCAGATTAAACCACAAGCCAAAAAACGAAAAACGATTTAGAATATTTTATTCATTTTATTTTAGCATCTATAAATACTTCATGATAGAATTTTAAATTGAATATATAGTTATTGCTCAAAATCCTTTGTCCATTAGCCATTTCTTCAATGCGAAGCAATAATCGCCTTTTATAACCACATTATTGTTTGTATGATTAATTGTAACTTTGGAACGAGTAGAGTGATCCTTTGGGAAAATATCTTTCTTGATGTCATCACGAAGTGCCTACATTTATAAATAAACTGGATCTTTTTAATCATAAAAATTATATAAATTGTTTAATATTTATAAATTACCTGAATATCGCCTTCAATTCTTCTTAAAATAGTTAATATTCGTGTTCTTCCGTTTTTGAGATCAATGTACACTGGTAATGACTTGTTATTTGTACGATGGATATAATAAGGATATTGGACATATTTTATTATAGGGTTAGCTAACGTTGTTAAACGAGACCCTTTTTGCATGATAGAATGAAAGTCGTTTACGTGATGAATTGGTGAATGCTTAATAACAAGATTGAAATTCGTTTTATTGGCTGATCAACAATAATTCTGGTTGGCTAATATTAGTAATTTTATATCCGTTACACCAATACACTAATGAATAAAAACTATCAGTTATTTCGATTTAAATGATAGAAATAATGTGTACAGTAGTAATTTTTTATTACGTGACAGAATCATTTCTAATAAAAGTTGGTGAAACATTCGGCCTCATTTGATCTTGGATGTTTACATGAAAACACGGCTTAAACATTATAATTTATTTGGTTAATAAGAAATCAAAATGAACCTCTGTTATGCTTAACGGATAAACTTGATGAACTGAACTCAAAAGTTCAATGTCACATAATGCTGAATTATCATGATATTGGACGAAATTTTGACGTGAGATAAAACTACTGATAAAAAAAAGTTCATGCACGTTGTATGTAACCTACGTAGAATTTGAGTAGTAAGTAAAATTTTATTCGTTAATCACTGCCGGTCTTAACGACTTGGCACTGGGGTGTGACTATCATAGGATAAGAAAAATAATAATAATTTATTATAAAGGTTCCAGTGGATGCATCTATTTGCGGGTTTTTAAGAATTAGGGTTAGTGTACCCGTATTAAGGTTATGTTAGGTTAGGTTAGGTTAGTATAAATGGTTTTTATAAGTAAATTTGCCTTTCTGACACGCTCCACAATAGATTTAGACTGCCGTTTCCCTTTTGCGGTTTTCACTTTTTTCGCTTTGTTTTGCTTCGTCGGGATGATCAAAATTTCTCTATTTGATTGGCCAATCATCACGTGTTGATGCGCAAATAGATGCACTCTAATTCTAGCCAATCATGTAATTTTGGTATCGGGTATATTAAAGATAATCTGTTGATCACATGTGTAAACATAAACATTTTACACACTTCAAACAACAGAAACAGTAATGAAATTAAAAGATGGTGAATCAACAGGATGGATAAAGGTTATAAAAAAACCAACTTCGAAAATGAAAGTAGCAAGTAGACGTGTTACTGCCAAACCGCGATCCAATAACCCTGTTGGATCGCGATCAAATACACTCGTTGAATCACCAACGTGTAATCTCGCTGAGCCACGATTGAGTAATCTCGTTGAGCCACAATCGAGTAATGTCGTTGCCGTCGATCCGCAAACTAATGCAGATAATAAATTCAATTCTAATGGGTTACAAACAAGTAACTTTGTTGCTATTAAATCTCAACAAAGACTTACTAAACCAAAATCGCGTATAACCTTAAAGCAATCATCTTTATCTGAGTTTTTCCAGCTGGAAAATAAATTTGAAAATAATCACCTAAACATTGCAAAAGAAGTTAATATCTCGCGCCAAAGTCAAGTTTTTAAACCACCTGAAAAAAAGCAATCGTCCAGAAAGCGAAAGGATATTCGAGAAGAAACAACAGGAAAATATATTAAACAAGGTCAGAATCAGCAAATTACTTTGACAATGTGCTTTGAAAACGATATGAACTTTTATGCGCAATTTAAAACCGCCAAAGAAAAAAGTAATACCAGTAAAAGTAGTGAAAAAAGTAATAATCGTAAAAATAGTGAAAAGAGAAATAATCGTGGCAAAAAAGCAAAATCAGTTCGAACTAATAATGCAATAGATAAAAATGAAAAAATTCAAAAGAAATTGGTAGATTTCTTTCTTCTGAAAAATCAGCATACAACTCATAGTCAAAATACTATAATTGCATCGGAACTTCAAAGTCTGTTGTATAATATTCATTTATTTGCATTTCCATTTATGAGAGTTTTGATCAAATTTTTAAAATATAACAGATCTTCCTAATTCAGCTTCTGTGAATGGCTCAACAGCTTTAGATGTTAATCATTTAGAATCGGATTTGTCACAAGATTGTTATAATAATTCTCCTGATGAACTAAATGGAGCAAAATCTACAAGTTGTTTTTTGATCTCAAAAAAGTGTCTTGCTGGCTCTAACACGTCTTATTGGCAAAATCGGGATGACCAGCAAATGCCTCTGAGTAATTCCTATCACTTATCAAATCTCTCTGTGCTAACGGATGATTCTTTTATAACAACATCTTCACGTGTAAGTTCTGAAATTACGCCAGATAGACATTCTGGAAAGTCGTCAAAAAATAACCTTTGTGATAGCGTTGTACATGACAGAGAGCTTAAAAAGGGCTCATCAGCTCAAATTAGTAATATTCCATTACAAAGCAATGTGAATCCTTTATTGGAAATGGATAGTAAGCGTTTAGTGTCAATGCAAAACAATCTGTCTTTAGTAGCGGCATCAAAGTCAGTGAGTCGAAGAATGGCATCCCCAGATAAACATTGTAAAGGTGCGGAACATAAGGATATTATAGTGGTTATTGATGATGATGACGATGATGATTTGTGGTTTAACGTTGATTGCGATACAGCTAAAACAAATGGTGGTGCCTCTACGAAGATTATTCATGAATCACAGAGAAGTCATAATAATTTTCATAATGGTGATGATCTCGATTCCACTACACCTTCTCGTAACACTAATGTTATGGTACAAAATGAGATCTTGGATGTTAGTTCCACGCAAAAAACATTATTCCTTTCTGGTATTTCTCCATCATCACTCCTTTCAGAATCACGAATTATTGGTGAAATGGATCATCAAAATGTGGCAAAAGAGATACTTAGATCTCGAACACCAGATTCCATTCAAGAAAGGTTGATTAAGTCTGGTATCTCACCTGCACCTTCGCCGCCATCATTGCTTTCTCAAGATGCACTTGAGCAAATATCGTTGTCTACTTTGCCTTCACTAGATATATGCACTCTTCAATTTGATGATTTCGATGACTTATTGTCATAGAATATTATCTAATATAGATATTGGAAGAAGGTAATAATTTTCTATTTTGCCTTCCTAATTGGATGCTAATGATAAATTATAAAAAGATTAAAAGAATCTTCCATAGAATGACGTAAACTGTTTTTTAGGATTTTTTTTTTTTTTTTTTAAGAAAAAAAGCAATAAATAAACATACAATATGTTGTGCCTCAGATGTTAAACATGGCTTATAATTTAGGCAGAAAATCTAGGTGACATTTAGCAAACTTATATTTTGGCTGTCCTGAATATGATGGTTATAACAAATTTACATTTGGGCACAACATATATCAATATAGTTTTTTGTTAATTTTGATCTGTTAAAGCATCCTAGATGATTTTTCATAAGTTATTAGTATAACTTATAATTATACATCCATTTTATGGATTTATCTGATGAAAGCAAGAAATAAGAGGTCGAGTTCATCATAGGTTAAAAATTTTAAACATCAGGATATTCCGAAGGTATACTACTATATTTGCGTAAAATAACCAGGGTGTTATTTTAAGACATGCAATTTAAAGAGAACTCAATTAATTTAACCGAAGATTTTTTAAAATAAGATCATAATTCGCACTCGGTTAAATTAATTATTAGCTCTTTTTAGATTACATGTTTCAAAATAACATGCCGGAAGTTATTTCATGAAAATACAGTAATGATACCAAACTCGAGTGTTTTATTTCTTACCCTAATTAAATAAATCTTATATGAATGGATTATTATCATTAATAGTTATACTACTAGCTTACGAAAAAATCATCTCGAAGCGGAAAACTAGCAATTCTTTCTGTTCTGATTAAAACAAATTACCAGCTTCAAGGGCATTTATTTTAAAAGTTAATTTTAGCCAACACAGTATATACAATATAGACATTTTTTATGCACATGGTTTGATGTTCCCCATAAATTGTCTCGATTGTTATAAAGATAACTGTAAATAAAGCGATTTATTAGTTTCCAGATTACACATTACGCTAAATAGTCGACTTATCGAAAATAATACCGATACCAAAGTATTATCCGTTTTTACAAAAATCAGCCTACTATAAAAAAGTAATTGACCAATCACGAGCAAGGCATTCTATAGCCAATCACTTTATAAAAGTGGATAATCGAACACAAACGATTGTCACACTTCAACCTGTCCAAAAAATGGATAACACTGATAAAGACGATGCGTCCTTTCCAGTGCCTACTGTTGCTACCCAGGCAGTACTCGTCAAGTCTACCTCTATGCCTGATAACGCTACAACTGTTATAGGTCCTGATTTTAACCAAAACCATTCTTTAAAAGACTTGCTTGAGAGCTACTCTCGAATCGGTTTCCAGGCAACCAGTGTTGGTCAAGCTATTAATGTCATCAATCAAATGGTTTTTATATAATTCAATTCTTTTTTTCAAAAAAAAAAGAGGAATGTTATAAAAACCATATAAGCATGAAACTCTTAATTTTAGCGTAATTGGCGTTTGTCTGATGATCCAATTTTACCGGATGAATCCGACGATTACAAACTTCCGGCCGTTCGTTCTTCTACAAAATGCAAGATTTTCCTCGGCTATACATCGAATCTTGTATCATCAGGACTCCGTGAAATTTTCCGTTTTTTGGTTCAACATTCCCTCGTGGACGTTGTCGTCACTACTGCTGGTGGTGTGGAAGAAGATTTTATAAAATGCTTGGGCCCTACATACGTGGGAGATTTCCATTTACCAGGCGCCCAATTAAGAAAACAGGGAATAAATCGGATCGGAAATTTGTTAGTACCTAATGAAAATTATTGCAAATTTGAAGATTGGGTTATACCAATTTTAGACCGTTTGTTAGAAGAGCAACAAAGCGAGGTATACATTTAGATGTTGAATTACTTCGGTTTTAAGTCTTACGAATTTGTTTATCAAGGGCATAATATGGTCGCCTTCGAAAATAATCCACCGCTTGGGTAAAGAAATCGATAATCCTGATTCAATTTACTATTGGGCATATAAAGTAATAAATATTTTTGTTAACTTAAATTGATTATCTTTTATACCTATTCTTAATATATATATGTATTTTAGAATAATATTCCCGTTTATTGCCCAGCTTTAACTGATGGCTCTTTGGGTGACATGATTTATTTTCATTCTTTTAAAAATCCCGGTTTAATTATCGATATAGTGTCAGACATTAGGTCAATAAATAATCAAGCTGTATTTGCTAAAAAAACTGGTATTATCATATTGGGTGGTGGTATAGTGAAGCATCATATATGCAATGCTAATCTTATGGTAAGTGATTTATCAAATGACTTATTTGATATGTTATAGTGAATATTTTCATTTATTTAATCTTTACATGAATAGAGAAATGGTGCAGATTATGCAGTTTATATAAATACTGGACAAGAATTTGACGGGAGCGATTCTGGTGCAAGACCCGATGAAGCTGTTAGTTGGGGTAAAATCAGAATGACTGCTGAACCTGTTAAGGTTAGAGTTTTTATATATCATGATTAAAAAAGATATTGTATTTTAATTCACTTTTTTTTTCTCATTAGGTTTATGCAGATGCAACAATTGTATTTCCAATGATTGTGGCAGAAACATTTGCCAAAGAAGTTTTATAAGTAATAAACAATATATTGCATATTTATTGTTTACTTTGATTTGATAATGGCTTTAAAAGTTAAAAATTGGTCTTAATCTGTATGTATACTTGCTGGCCAAACCCGGACAATTCTCAAACATCTAAAAAATAATTTTTATTTAAAAAAAATCAAATCAAACAAATAATTCTAAAATTTTATAAATATATATAAATATATTATCTATAGCTATAAAATTATACTTGATTTATTTAAACAATAATTATTAATAAAGTTTTTGAGTTATGAATTTGGTTAGACTTTTTGAATTTGTTCACTTTAAGTAAGGGTCTGGCCAAATTCATAACTCAAAAACTTTATTAATAATCATTGTTTAAATAAATCAAGTATAATTTTATAGCTATAGATAATATATTTATATATTTTTATAAAATTTTAAAATTATTTATTTGATTTGATTTTTTTCAAATAGCAATTATTTTTTAGAGGTTTGGAATTTGTTCGGGTTTGGTTAGCAAGTATATCTGTATACTATTTTAGACAAATTTTTTATAAATTTGTTTATAATTAAAATATTGCAGATATTAAAATAAATTATTGATAATTTTTAAATAATGTTTATTTAGTTGAGAATTTCTATTTATATACTAGTATATAAAATACTAGCATATATATAACTTAAAATTTTACTAATAAAACAATCTTTGAAGAAAAATCTTTGTGAAATTTTAGTATAAATTATACTCTTACTTTAATTCAACTTTAAGAAAACTAATATGTATATATACTAGTGTACATTTATAAATTTTTTATATAGTCATATTAAATAAAATTACAAAATTTAAGTAATTAAAATTGATTACAAAATTTGATATAAAAAATTTAAATTTTTGTATTACAGTATCAAACATTTACTATTTATTAGTAAAAACTTAAATTGCTATAATTTTTTTAAAACAAGTTAAATCAAAAAACTTAACAAAATTTCAATTAAACTACATTTCTGTTTAAAGATCTTTTTATTGTTTTATTTTAACTTAACCAGTTATATTAGTATTTTAAGATTTTGAAATTACTTTTGCAATTACATAAAATTACTTAATATTTAAGTCTAGCATTATTTAGTCACTTTAACAATACCTAAATGCAACTTTTTATACTACTTCAAATAGAAGTAGATTGTTTGTATAATTGTTTAAAATCTATAATAAAAAGTTTTTTTATAACAAGTTTTAATATTGTTTTATTGTTTTTTTAAAATTTTATTTTTTTTATCTATTTTTTCTTTTATTATTCTCTGATTTGTTTTTTTCTTATATAATAATTTTTTTTTTTTGACAGTCTTGCTGAGTTTTTTCATGTTTTTGTCCATTTTTTTAAATAATATTCTCAATATTTTTTAAGGTCACTGAACTTTAATCTTTTTCAGTTTATACTTTTAAACTTTTTAAAAGCAACTCATCACACTAATCCTACTAGGATCAAAAAGTTTTACTAGAATCTGTCAAGAATCAAATATGTAATATAAGTTTATATAGTATTTATAAGTATTAAACTTTCAGTCTCATATTATATCTTATAACTTTAGTTATTTCAAATCAGGTTCTAACTCATATTCTTTACTATGTGGCTTCTCAATTGTAGGTCACTTGTTATTTTAAGAAATAAGTCTGTTTATTAACATTTTAGGTCTTTGGTTCTATAATATTGCAGTTTTTTATTTTAGAAATATATCTTTACAATTGCTATTACTAGGATTTAAACTGACAGTCTTGTAATTTGTAACCTCAGAGCATAACTACTATATTATTAACCTGAGAAGTCAATATAGAGATTTTTCTTTTAAGTTTTTTTTTTATTTTACTTATTATTTTTTGTATTTTTTTCTATTTACTAGTTTTTTTATATTGGATTTTTATACTTATTTGTAAAACATATTCTAAGCTATTCTTGTTATAGTATTTGTAAACTATTGTTTTACTTTTGTAATAAAAATTTATGTTAGTCTTTTTTATATTTTTTAAAATTAGATTTTTGATTAATATTTTTTCTATTTTAATTTTTCTTATTTTTTTTTATAAAAAGTTATATAAAACATATATAAAAATATTTTTTGTTAAAGCTATAAAGTATTAACTAATACAAATTAAGTTTTTTTAATTAAAAAGTTTCAAGTGCTGCATTTGTTATTGTACTATTAATTAGCTTGTACTATAAGATTTTTTTCTTAAGCAATAATGTTAATACTTTATTAAAATTTTTAAAATTACATTTGCAATTATATAAATATTTCTAATAACAAAGTTTAGCATTATCTAACTATCTAATAATATCTAATTGCAATTTGTTACATTACTCTAAACTAAAATAAATTGCTTGTCTAACTACTTAAAGTTTATAATAAAAGAGTTTTTTATTTTCTATAACAAGTCTTAATATTGTCTTTTTAGTTTCTTTCTTAATTTAATTTTTTATTTTTTTTTTATTTTTTTTATTTTTTGCTAATTTGTTTTTTTTTATTTAATTTCCTCTTTTTTTAAGTTCTTCTTTTTATTATACTTAGTATTTTTATTTCTTTCTTATTTGTTAATCTTTTTACATCATATTCTTTAAACTTACTTGCAAAACATGTCTTAGACTGTTCTTACTACTATTTTTACAAAGTTGTAGTCTTCTTAGTACAATACAATCAAGTAACAAGATTACCTAGTACAGTGATTAACTATTGCAAATATATACAGAGTGAAAATAAGTAGTTTATTTTACTACTCAGTAGCAGGCAAACAGTTCAAAATAGTAACAGTATATAAATTAACTTTTTATTAACAATATATATGATGACAACCTTGCCTGTAAGAATTATCCTAAAGGAGAAATATCATACTTTATAATTAAAAGGTCATTATATCTGAGTTGAAGTATAAAAACTTAGAATTGACAAAGAATAGGAAAAGGTACTCTTTATATATCTTTTTATCTAATAGGAATAGTGGAATTTAAGTGACATCTCTTGATACTGTACTTAAGATAATAAAGGTTGTGCAAAGGCAAGTGGAGTTTGTACAGAAATAGTTGAAACAATGTTTATATGTATTTGTCATTTGTATTTGAAACACTTGGAGCTTGTGTCAAGGTACTTAAGTCTGTACAAGGACAGTTAGGATTATGCAAGAACATTTGGAGATTGTGTTAGAGATATTTAGAATTGTGCAAAGACACTTGAGAATTGTATTGAGGATACTTGAGATTCTTGTACTATGGTATTTGGCACAGTAAATTGTACTAGAATACATGAAACTTGTATAAAGGTATTTGGAATTTGTAAGACAATAGTGACATCATAGATGTTACTTAATGTTATATGTCTTTATCATATTTCTAACAGCCAATTAAGATTCTATTATTTAACTACTATATACTATAAAATAACTATGCTTATAATTAATAATAAATATAATATAAAATATAATAATAAATATAACAACTATTAATAATATAATATACTATATTATGCTAATAATCTACTTTGTAACACTATATTTGCAAACTATTATTTTAATTTTATACTTAAAAACTGCATTAATCTGTTTTATATTTTCTTTAAAATTAGGCTTTTAATTAATAGTTTTTTTATTTTTATTTTTTTTGATTATATTTTTCTAAAAAATATTATATATAGCATATATAAAGAAATCTAGATATTTTTTTTTTTAGTTTTTTTTAAGTTATTACAATAATTAATTTTTAGATTCTTTTTTAAAGATTTTTTTATTTGTTGCATAATATCAAGTAAGTTTATATTTTTTTATTTTATCTTGATTTACTTAACATTCTGTTATTATGTATATATGTAGTTTTCTTTTGTTAAGTTCTTTCAAGATTAGAAATTTATTTATTATGTATTTTATAAATGCACTTATTCTAAAACTACTTTTTGTTATATAATGCACTTTTTTAGTTGTCTTTAGTTTTTTTTTTTTTTTTTATTTATATAATATCAGATAGGAAAAATAATAATACATGAATATATCAATTGGATATAAATATATAAATAAAATATTCCTAAACTATACTATTGTTGCTATATATATTATGACATCTAGCGTGATATTAACCTTTAATTTTCTGTTTTAGTTAAATCTACTATTGTAATTATTAACTACAGAGGAGGGTAAAAGGAA
>CAJVQA010001049.1:0-27940 GCA_910591915.1 Cetraspora pellucida | reverse complement strand
ACAGGATCGATCACCGTATGCTCGGCTCTAACTGCTGTGCAAGGTACCAAAGTCTGCCCTGTATGTTGGGTCTGACCATCATAATCTTGGCCTTCCACATATAGCTAGAAATTGATAAATTAATTAACTATAGCATTTATTAGAAAATAGAAGGTGTAATGTTACATTGGGTGTCTTAAAAAAATATTCTTAATTAAGTAATACAAATGTAGTTAGAAATCTTTAATATAGAAATTTTTTTATATACTTACAAAGTTTTTATTCTAATATTATATAAATAAAAAATATATATATATATTGCCTTCTATCCTTAATATTTAATATATTGTTCTAGTTTTATAAATATATTTAATAAAAACTCTTTTTGCAAATCTATTGTACAAAAATTAATAAAAAAAAATTGTCTATATAAAAATACTTATAACTTTTTATTTTATTTAAACAATCTATTCTAGTGTCTTAAGTAAATCTGTTTAATATATCATTTTATATATATTCTGAAAATATTATATATTTAGCTTTTAAACTTACTAAGAAAACTATACTAATAACCTTTGGCCTTTAATCTTAACAATTTAATTCTTCTATAGTTTCTATTGCAATAAACTGTTTTATACTTTTAATTAAAGTTATAGTACCTACTTGTTCAGTCAAAACAAGCTTTAAAAAAAAAATTTTGACCCAATATTGACTAAACTATAGCTAAATTCATCTTTTATCTTCTTGCAAATCTTTTTTTTACTTTTTGTCTTTATCTTATTCTCTTTTTTTCTTATATGTTTTTTTTTTTTTTTTTTAAGCTAACTGCTTAAAAATGCAGATAGCATCTTTTATTATTAATTATTGCTAATATACAAGAATATTTACAGTTTTTTTAAGTATTTAAAAAGCTTATTTTTTTTGATTATTACTGATATTTTTGAATAATACTCTAATATTATTAGCTAGATGCTTAACTACTATAAGAAGGGATTATTGTGAATATATCTATATTGTTTCCTCATCTTGCTGTTATATAACAATGCAAGATTTCATATATTATGTTGATATGCAGTCAAAAGATCACTTGTGATGATGTTGCCCTTTAATGTTACTTGTATTAAATATTTTTTCAATTGAAGAAATGTTTCTTGTATGCTTATTTGTAAAAAAATATATGCTTTGTTCTAGATCTCTTTGCTAGCCTTATAATAAATAGCAAAATGATTTATTGTTTGTTGCTCATCTGGACATTACAGGCAACTTCTATCAATTAAAGGGTTCATATATTTTAGGCAGTAATCTAAAGGTAGTGCTTTGTAGTATGTTTTTCAAAATGTATTTATTTTTTTGCTATTTATTGGTGCAACAAAGAGCTAATTATTGTTTGTTAAATATGTTTGAGACTAGGCAGTATTGTTAGATAACTATAAAGTTTTCTAAAAGTTTAAGATTTTTTTAACTGAGAATTCATTTGCTTTAAAGTTACCTAGACATGGATCTTTTTTGCTCCTTGGCTAGTTAGAGATAGTGTTAATTTAGTCCTAAGCTTTTTTCAAAACAAGCAAATAGGATTTTCATTTCTTGAGCCAAGTTTTGGTTCTAATAACCTTGATATTTAAGACAGTATATACTGATATTTTTTAAGTTCAATTACATCACTTATTTTTTTTCTTTTTAGCCTAGTCCAAAAATGATTTTCTGAAAATAGCTTTAGCCATATTGAGAGTAGTTATGCTCAAACATTTCTTTTATTATTAGAGCTTGCAGTTCTGCAACATTGTGTACTTGTTGAAATACTGCAAATCTTGGAAGTATTTGGATCTGTTTTTAATCCATAGAGATATTATGCTATTAATTTTTGTAGTATGCTTTTTGCTTGAAGGAAGTAAATATGCTGTGTACCAAATTTGAGACAAAATTAGCCAATTTGCTAAAAGAATTTTGCCTTTAAATAAAGGTTTCTGCTTGTTAGCTTTTCAAAAAAGCTTTTAAGTTTATTAATTGTGAAAAACTAAAGATCTTTTTTTGAAAGACTGTTGGGATAGACTTTATAGTCTAGAATAGTAATAGCTTCTTGTTCTGATATTGTTTTAAGGTTTTTTCTATCCACTAACTGAAAACTTTGAGCTACATTTGTAAGTGAAATTAGTTTAGATTTGTCTTAATTGATTTTTGCATTTAAAACTTCTTCATATAGAGCAAAGTTTCTTTTGATAGTGTTCTAATCTATTCTGAAACCAATTTTTAGTATGAGATCATCTGTATAAGCTGAAGCTTTAAAGGCTGTATCTTCTAACTGGATTTCTGTAAGTTTTTTATTCAGTTTTTATAACAAAGAATCAAAGGCCAAAATGTATAAGAGAGATGAAAAAGGATCATCTTGTCATACTCCTCTTTCAACTCTGAAGGAAGCAAATATCTTGTTTACAACTATAATATGTACCTCTTGGTTGATAAATAATGTTCTAATTAGCTTTATGAATTTAAAGTTAAAGTTTATTTTCTTTAGTACTTCTGAGAAATAGTTGTAGTTGATATGATCAAATGCTTTCTGCTGATTTACCAAAAGCAACCAATTTTGCTTGATATTGTTTTGCTGGTTTCTCATAACTGTTAATATATCTAGTGCTATGTCTGTTATAGCTCTACTTTTTATAAAGCCTTGCTGATAGTTTGAAACCAGGTCTTTACATATTTCATTAAGCCTATTGAACAAGATTTTTATAAAAATTTTGGCATCACAGTTTACTAGAAAGATTGGTCTCTAGTTGTTAATATTATTTAGCTTTAAGAATTTCTTAGATATTAAGATAATTAGGCTTTTTGTCTATAAGATAGGCATGTTGCTAGTAGATAATATATCATTAAAGATCTTTTGTAGAATAGGAGTAATGACCTTCTCAAAATGTTTGTAGAATTCATATGTGAGACTATCAGTTCTAGAATATTTGTTGTTTGGAAGCCTCTTAATTACTTTTGTAATTTCTTCTTTTAAGAAGATTTTGGTAAGTAAAATATTTTATTGATCTAAGACCTGCTTAATATTCTTTGTAATTTTATTAATGTTTTCAAAATCTATTCTTCTTGGCTGTAGATTTTGGTATACTAATTCTTGATATATTGTAAGGTATTATCTTCATTTTGTGTTAATGTATTAAAAATTTTTATTTCAGACAGTGCTGCATATGCTTTTCACATTTTGTATTTGATAAAGAAATATTTAGTTAATCTTTCTCTTTGTTTGATCCATTTTGCTTTTGAACATATCTGTCATTTTTCTATCATGTCAATAAGTTTACTCTATAGTTGGTAAGTTAAATTATCTGCTTGTGTTTGTAAACTATTGTTAGATAAATTGTTAGCTAATCTTTTGTTAAGATCTGTAATTTTTCTATTGAGCTTCATGATATTGTTTTCAATTGTCTTGGTCTTTTTGTAAGCTCTAATAATTAATTATAGCTGGATCTTGGTAAAGTTTCAATCATTGCTATTTACTGTTTTTTTTAGCTCTTCTCTTAGGTCTTTTTTAAGAAGAATATTTGTAAATATTCTTTTATCAAATTTTCAGATTGTTGATTTACTTGAGGTTTATTGAAAGTTGAAAACACATTTTACTAACTTGTGATCTGAGTTACCATATAGAGTATTTAGCTTTGTAGCCAAGTATGAGTAATCTTTATTAATAAAAATATAGTCAAGATGAGAGGCCATAATTCTATTTCTTTGAGTTCTTTAAAAGAGGATAAGAAGAGGTATATTTTTTGAGACTAAAGAAATGTCTGTAAAGTTTTTAAAATTTTCTAGAAGCAAAGTTCTTGAAGAGTTTTTTTGGATTGTTGAAGTACTATTTCAGTCTTTGTCAAAGTAGATATGTGTATTAAAGTCTCTCTTAATTATATTTATTGCTTCTAAGTTTATTGTTAGAGTCTAGTAATTGAAAAAAAGAATTCTATCTGATTGATTAGATAGTGCATATATGTTTGTAATTTTGAGAGTCTGGTTTCTATATGATGTAGTTGTTGTAATAACTCTTTCATTTTGTTCAATTTTGTTGTTTCTAAGTAGAATGTTTTTGTTTTCTGCTAGAATTGCTACTTTACTTGACCAAATTGAGTTAAAAGGCCATTGTTGTTGCAATAATTCTCTAGTATCTTTGTTGTTAAGGTTTGTTTCTTGTAGAAGAATAATATCCAAATTATATAATTTTAATAATATTAAAGTATTTTTTTTGTTTTTGTTTGTTAATGAGCCTCTTAATATTCAGAATTGCTGTTATTAGTTTTGATTTAGTTATTGTTTAAATAAAAAAAGAATTTGTAAATTTTCAGAGATCTTGTTTCTATTTAGAATTCTTGTTTTCAAGTAGAGTTTATTTTCTTTTTGCTTTTTGTAAAAGCTTCTTTTAACTTTTTTTCACTTATTGGTGACTAAAGTGAATTTTGGTTTATTTTTCTTAAGATCAAAAGAAGAGGTAGTTTGGTATATTGCTAGTTGATTTAAGCTTGATGGTGTTGGTTAGGGATGTTCAGATTCTCTTTGTTCATATTTGGCAGAGCTTCCTGTTGGTTAAAGGTTCTCTGTTATTTATTTCTGAATTAGGCTGATCACTTGTTCAAGCAAAAGATTCTTCATTAAATTGTGAAATAGTAACTGTAATAACTTTATATTCTTGAGTAACTGGATTTTTTTTTTAGAGTGTTATCTTATTTGGTAATTTGTTTTGCATATTGAAGATTTCTAAAACATTGTATAAAGGTTTCATTATTTTTTTGATCTTGTTTTCTTGGCATTTCTTGTATTGTTATTTAAGTTCAACTGCCTTCTTAAATTGTTTATAATCTTTTTTTAGATGTCCTTCATTATTACAAAAAAAGTAAACCTTAGAGGATGACTTTCATTTAGTTGTGACTTTGTTGTTATATAGAAAGGTATAATATAGAATTCTGAATTCATATTTTGAATTGTCAATTGTCTCAAAGATTATAATTTATTAGTCAGTTATATAAGAGGTTTCTTTAATAAGAAATAGTTTAATGGCTGTGATTTTTTAAAGCTTTCAAAAGTTTCAAAATTATCTTAAAGACTCATTCTTTGTTGTTAAGTGGCACATTCCTAACTTTGACCAAAAGAAAGAATTTTTTATTATTTGTAAGAATGAATCTTTAATAAATTTAATTAAAGAATATTATGCCCTTGTTGGCATAGTATTTAAGCTATTCATTACTAACAAATGCTAGTTCTAAGTATGTTCTGTTACTTTTGGCAAAATGCTGTTTTGCAGTAATTACATCTTGCTTTACATATTTATGTAAAGAGATATAGTCTTGTTAAAAAAAATGATTCAAGCTTCTGATGTCAAGAACCAAAGCATTATCATTTTTTAACTTAATAGAATTTATAAATAATAAGACAGAATATGTAAATTGCCCCCTTTTTAGTTTTGTAAAAAATCTGAACTGTTGCTTTTTGTTCTCTTGAGCTATATTTGTGTTAGCATATATTTCAGTATATAGATTGGCATATGCTTTGTTGTGTATCTCAGCTTGTGCTTCAATATATGTTTTTATATTTGTCATATGACTTTCTTATTTATTATCATATATATAATAATTCATATGTATATGTCTTTATTGTTGTCAGTTTTCTGCTTGTGATATTATTTTTTCAGCTGTTCTAGCTTTTGGTCTTTTACTGCTGTTTTCCTTTGTATATTACTTTCATGTTCTGTTGCTAAGATAATACTTCTATTTAGTTCTTGTTTTACTTGTTCATCTTAGTTTGTATTGTTGTTTAAGAGAAAGTTTGTCTTGTATTTCATAGTTTGCTTATTTAATAGAAAGTTTGTTTTAAGTAAAACTCTTTTATATTTTTGAAAATTAAGTAATATAAGTCTATATTTTTTAGAAACAAAAGCTTTTGCTTTAGTTCTAATAAAAAATAAAGGGTCTTTGTTTTCTTTGTTAGTTTTTATTTTGTCAACAATAAAAATCCTATTCAAATCAATAGTAAACAATAAAGAGTAAAACTGGTTCATTCTTATATGTTTTTCATATTGTTATAGAACAAATTATTATTATTTTAGAGGACTAGTATTCATATCCAGTGTTGTCACGGAACAGCTCTGGACAAATTGTGGACAATTTTGGACAAAAAAACAAATCTAATTACTCAAAATTTTATTAAGATAACCTATTTTAATTTTTAAATAAAAATATTCAGAACTATAAAAAATATATAATCATATCTTTTTTAAACTAATTTATTAAATTTTAAACTCTAAAATTTCTTTGGACAATTGTGGACAGTGTGGACGTTTGGACATGGACAAAGGCAAAAAAAGTCTTGGACATAGTAGACATGACAACACTGTTCATATCTTCCACATTTGGTATTTGTATTTCCCAATAAAAAATTAAAAATTTAAAAGTTCAAGTAAAGATATCTTGATAACTACCTAATTAAATTCAATAAACTTTTTTTTATTTCAATTCTATGAATATATAGAATTCAAATAAAAAATTTTTTATCAAAATTAATTAGATAGTTATTAAGATATCTTTATTCAAAGTTAAAAAAAATCAAAATAATTATACTAAATTTTTTTAAAACTTTAAGTGAAGATATCTCAACAACTATTTAATTAAATTTGATGAATTTTTTTTTATTTAAATTCTATGAATTCAAAATGCTATGCAAAAACTCTTTTCATCAATTATTTACACAAACTTTAATCTAAAATACACTCACATAAAATTACTAATATCTCAAAATCTTATTATATAAACAAACTTTGGTGTCTTAAGCAAAGTTGTTTGCATAAAATTTTACATATATTTCTAAAATCTTATATTATTATTTCTCAAACTCATTACAAAAAACAAAAAAATGTTTTTTAACTATAATTAACTAAACTTTTAATTATTTCTAAAAATCTACCTTTACAACTAACTTTATATTTCTAATAAAAAATATTTAACATATTTTTTTGATCAAAACAAAGTTTAAATGAAGCCTATAACCTTAATATTGATCAAATTATACTCTAAAATAACTTTTACTCTCTTATTTTATTATAAAATTTTATTCCTTTTTTATTCTTTTTTATTTTGTCTCAAAAATTCTCACTAGGATGTTTTTTGTATAATAACATATTATTTTCCAAACTGATTAAATTAAATTTACACAGTATCAGTTACAAAACACCCAAATAATCTAAGCTCTGCAATCAATTTAGTACAAACAAATTATTTATTAATTAGTAAATAGCTGTATTATACTAAATACAAATTACTGTACATCCTTATATTACATTATTTCAAACTATTTTTTATTATATAATATATCTAAAAATATCAAATTTTAAACATTTTTAATATAAATTTTATTATTTATTAGTTAAATTTATTGTAACCAATCTTAGTCTATATTTATACTTATTTATTATACTTTATATTTATCTATATATCTACAAATTTATTTACTAATCAACATATATTATTCAAAATATCTTTTTTCTATTACAATACCTAACAATCACATTCTATATCACATTCTCTCTATCATATTCTCTTTATCACTTCTCTCATATATTATCTGATTTCAATCTAATACCAATACATTTTTCCTTTATTTTTACAAATTGGCAAACATAATCTGCTAATACCTTTATATTTTACTAAGTATATTATACTTAGCATTCTAAATAAACTTGTTTCTGATATCAAACTATATATATTCCTAAAGTTTCAAAAAAATAGCTTTAAAACTCATTGAGAAAATTACAAAAAAGTCTTATAACTATAAATAATTCTAAAATTTATTTTATACAAAATTTATGATATCTTTATATTTTATTAAAAAAAACTCTTATAACATCTTAATTAAATTTATTTTTTATAAAAAATTACATATATCCTAAAAATATTAAATTTAATTTATCTATTTTGATGAAGAAAAATTAACAAATATCAAAGAAATATCATGTTTCAATGAAGGTTTCCTTATCATTCAATTATACAAGTCAATACCAACACTACTGAAAATCTATTTGACTGGTTTCAAACTTATCCTATCAATACCAAAAATCAAGACCAAGTACAATTTTCTACATTTTTCAGTTTACAAGTTCTTAACTTTATTAAACCATTTCTTCAAAACTTTTATCTAGGTCAAATTCAAAAAAATAAAACAACTAATTAACAAAATACTAAAAGTAATTTTAATAAACTCTTAAACAATATGATCTTACAAAACTCATATTTCTTAACTAAATTTATTTATTAAAATATATCAAATATTCAATATACCAATATATTACATAATTATCTTTTGATTACACTTAGAGATATTCTATCTAATTTTACTATTGTTCTTTTTACTAAACTTAATTACAAAAAAATTTTATTCACATTATTTTTTATCACTATATTCTATTTTTAAATACTTCTAAATAGCAATTAATCTTCTTATTTACATCTTTTTCTATATAACAAATACAAAACTATTAATTATATTAAATTTTTTGAAAACTTTGATCTCAAATCAATTCAGATGACTTTACATTTTAATACAACATTCAATGATACTAATTCTTTATCTATAAAAATTAAAAATAATACCAAATATAATATTTATATTATATTTGATATTTCTACCAAAAATTTTTTTAAAACTTTCTACATTTCTTCTTTTAAAATATACTGAACATCACTTAATAAATGGTTTCCAAAATTCTTTAACTCTTATCAAAAACAATTTACACATATTAATGAACAAAAAGTTTATAATTTTATTAAATACCAAATAGTTATTTTTCTTACAATTGAACTTAAAAAACTTCTTCCAAAGTCTTATTCTTTTCTATAATAAACTCATTATAAGAAAAGACAACAGTTTCGATTAAAGCTTCATTACATCATATATATACATGTACAAATAATAAATGTAATATTCTCTCTCAAAATACTCTACATATTCTTTATAATCTAACCTTCTTTTATTTTCAAAATTTTTTTAAATTTTCTCCTATTTCTTCTAACTATATTTATCCAAACCTAGATTTTTCTATTTTTAAACAAAACCAATCTTCTGCTGTAACTTTTATCAAACCTTTATTATTTAAAACTTTTAAACAACTTGCTCAAACTGCTGAACAACAATTCATTTAACTTAATAGTATATCTACAAATTCTAAATGTAAATCCTTTTTATATTACACTTATATTAAATACTATTTAAATCTGATAGCTAAAAATGATAATATCAATAACTCTAATCTTAAAAATACTCTTCAAAATACCTTAACTAAAACCACCAATTTATATACTTTTGCTCAAATAATAGTATATTTTAATATTATACAATTCTCTAATACCCTTATTTCTGAACTTTAATTTAAATACTACTAATCTTACTTATCACAAAAAATGCAATATATCTTTAAAAAACTTAATATTTCAAAAATTTCTACAGATCTCTTTCTCAATTTAAAATACCAGAAATACTAAATTCTTTTTTTTTTTTAGATCCTTAATTAGTATTACCTTTACAAAATTTTTTGAAATTCAATTTTAAATAATAATAATATTAATAAACTTAAATTTATTTTTATAATACAATTATCATATCAACTACATTTTTTTTATTCTATTATCCTACTTGAAATTAACATATTTATACAAATAACTAACAACTTCTTATATTTATATTAAACAATTACCTATTATCTATACTTTATAGATTTTTTATAAAATACTTATATAATTTAGATTAAACCCACCTAAATTTGTATAAGTATGACAAATCTAGGTAGGCTTTGACCACTCTAGTTGGTTTAGATCACAGATAAAATAGTCTGAGCTTTAATTCTTGCATATAGTTTTTATTTTTTTTATATAATCTTAGTATATTTTAATATATAATATATTAATATATACAACTAAAATTACTAATAAAGATATAAGCAAGGACTTACCTTAACACTAAAAAAAAATAAAAATAAAAATAAAAATAAAATTTATCAAAATTGATCAGATAGTTGTCTAGATATTTTTACTTAAACTTTTTTAAAAAACCAAAACATTTATCAAATTAAAGGTTGTACCAAAATTTTGCTAAAACTTTAAGTAAAGGTATCTTAATAACTACCTGATCAAATTTGATGAATTTTTTTTTTATTTAAATTTTATGAATTCATAAAATTTAAATAAAAAAAATTTATCAAAATTGATCAGATTATTGTTGAGATATCTTTGTTTAAATTTTTTTAAAAACCAAAATGTTTATTAAGAAAAAAGTTCTGGCAAAATTTTATTAAAACTTTGAGCTTAGATATTTCAACAACCATTTGATCAAATTTGATGAATTTTTTTTAATTGAATTTTATGGATTCATAGAATTTAAATAAATAAAAATTTATCAAATTTGATCAGTAATTGTTGAGATATTATTACTTAAAGTTTTAATAAAATTTTGACACAGCTTTTATTTTGATAGATATTTTGGTTTTTTAAAAAAGTTTGAGTGAAGATATCTTGACAACTACCTAATCAATTTAGATAAATTTTTTTCTATTTAAATTCTATAAATTCAGAGAATTCAAATAAAAAAAAATATTAAATTTAATTAGGTAGTTGTTGTGATATCTATACTCAAAGTTTTAAAAAAATTTAGTATAACTATTTTAATAAACATTTTGATTTTTCTTTGACTTTGAATAAAGATATCTTGATAACTTTTTAATCAATTTATATTGAAGCAGCTACCATCTTATTAAAAGACACAACCATTGTAGTTAATAAGAAGAATGATATAAGTAGACAGATGGACAAGTCTATTTATGTGGAAGGCCAGAATAATGATGATTAGACTCAATGTATAGGGCAGACTATAGTACCTTGTACAGCTGTAAAAGCTAAGCATATGGTGATTGACCCTGTAGAAGACAACTTTAAAAGATCATTTACAACATCTTTAATCTCCTATGATCTTCACACATGCTTTAACAAATTTCTTCTCTATTACTTTTACTACTTCTTCCTCATGATCAAACTATTCAAATCCTAATTCAACATATTGACAAATACAACAATAACAAAACTGTATCTAGCATCATATTTTCTGTCATTCATCTTATAATGAAACCTACATATATTTTTCTAAGGACACTCTTTTACCAGATCATATAGTTATTGCCTTATACCTTCTCTCTATATTCTATAATTTTCCTCTCAAATCTAACTTCTTTATTCCTACTTCTATTCCATCTAATTTATTTTTTGACAACCATTCTTCAACTCTTAATTGTAATCCTTCCTCACCTTCATCCAACTCAACTTCACATCATCTTAATTTAACTATTGCTATATACAATATTAGAGGCTTCAATGAACCTACTAAAAGAAAAACATAACAAGATTATTGCCTTAATTATAACATATTTATTAAAGCATTACAGAAACTAAAATTTCTAACAAAACCAACCTCTTCTTTTGCAATAATAACTTTTTTACCTACTATTGGTCTAACTCTTTTACTTCTATTGAAGGCATTACTATTATAATTTACAATAATTTTAAACTTCACATTTACAGTATTTATAATTATTCTGAAAATGCTATAGCACTTAATATCTTCTTTTAAAGTAATATCAAACTTTATATCATTTTAATATACCTGTTATTAACTAACATGTCTACTTGAAAATCAAACTCAAAATATTGTTATTAACTGAATCCAACAAGCTTCTTAACTTCACATCTATTTTATTATTCTTGGTAATTTTAATATACAAGATAACATGAACAGTTCTTTTTCTAAATACAAACTTATTAACTTTCTTAACAACACCAATATGTATAACATTGAAACTTTTTCTGCAGATCTTTATAACTAAAATTGAAACAGAAAGAAAATCATAGAAATTACAAAATCCAGCAAGTAAAAGCACAGTTGTCAACTAAGTAAAGTTAAAGCTTGTAAGAAATTAGATATAGTTTTTTAGAATAGTAGACTAAGTTAATAGCAATATAGTAGGCACTTTTAATATTTAGAGAAAATTTTGCTCTTTTTCGAAAATTTTTAATAAAAAAAGGAAAAACACAGAAACCCTATACTGCAGATCACACATGTGACACATAAAACAAATTAGAGTAAATAGTAAACACAAAAAACAAATAAACAAATATGCAATTTTGTAAATAAACAAATAAATATAGATATAAATAGTAAAGCATGTGTTGAGTATATACAGTAAAGAGATAAAAATTATGCAAAGAAGTGTAATACAAAAAGTTCAACCAGTATCTACAGAAACTGACTGGTACCAAAAATTAGAAAAGTATTATGATATGTTTAATAAATCTGACAGAATACAAAGAGAATTATTAGATAGTCATAAATTAAGAGTTTTAAGAAAAGATGAAAAATTAGTAAGACTAGTTGGCACTAAAGTAGTATTAGTTTGTATGTTTAAAAACTTAATTGAAGTATATAATTACTGTGAATATGTATGAGTAAGAGACAGCAAAAAACCAAAGAAGAATAATGTAGAGCAATTAAATGAAAACAAAATAAATAAAGAGATTTTGCTAGAACAAGAGTGTGGATGCATGAATTATAGTATACTAGAAAAGCAAGCAGAGAAGAGTCCAATAAAGAAAAATAAAGAAGAGAAAAAAAGTAAGATAGAAGAAAATAATCAGCAAAAGAACACAGCTAGTAATATAAAGATAAATAAGAAGTATAAGACAGACAAAAAAGAAGTTGATCATAAAAAAGAAAAAAAACTTGAAGTAATTATAGACAGTGAACAAATGCAGAAAGAATAAACAAAAGAACAAAGTTATTTAGATGAAATAATGAAAATGCATGAAGATAGCAGGTTAGAAGATAATGTCTATATAATGTAAAACATACCAGTAGAAGTGAGACAACATGTATAAAAAAATGTCTTCAGTTTTATAATAGAATTAGGTTTATCTAGTAGAAAATTTGTAGTAATAGTAAAGCAGCAACATTTGCTATTGAGTTTAGAAATGAGAACAGAAAAGTGATACTTGATTAGGCATAGTCAGTGCATTTTGAAGAAAGTAAAATATGCAAAGTTATCTTAGATACCTTTATGAGAGAAATTTTAAAAAGTAGAGCATCACATAAGACAATAATTAAAAATGTTTTAACAATAGCAATAGAAGTACTATTATTAAGACAACTAAAAGCAGTAAAGGCAAGAGCAGTCTATATTTCAGTAAATAGAAATAAAAATTAACAAAAAACTGCATAAGTTTACTTTGAAACAGAAGAGAACTTAAGAATAGTAACCAATAAGAAGCCATACTATTACAATATGAGATTAGAATAGTGCAATAAAAGGGCATTCAAGAACAGTGAAACCAAAAAAGAAAAGAACAGAGATGTAAAAGAATACTGTGTAAATAGAAGTTCACAGTATATAAGACACACAAAAAGTTAAGAAATCACAAAAAAAGAAGAGAATAATAAAGAGAACTAGTAGAGAAAAAATAAGCAAGTTAGTTGGAAGTATAATGATAATACACAAACAAAAGCAGTTTATACAAAAGAGTTAAAAAATAAGCTACAAGATATTTTTAGCAGAATATTAAGAAGACTAGATGATATTGAAGAAAGACAATTAGGGAGCTTGCTTTTAAATCGCTCCTAAAAGTTGCCATAGGTGTTCTTCAAGAGAAAATAACCACTTTGTTAAATGTAGAAGCAGAGAGCATTAGTAAGAAGTTCATGCATAGTGTAAATAGACATAGCAAAGATAGAAATAGTATAACAAACATTAAGATAGCATGTTACAACATAAATGAAATTAAGTGTAACAAGATCAAGCTAAAAACAATAGTTGAGTGGGCAAAAGAAAAAGAAGTTGATATTCTGAAATTAGTAGAAACAAATAGCAGTAGTAAAGAACTGAAATACAGTTTGAAAAACAATTGCTACAAAGGTTTTGATTGCAAAGTGAAAGTATAAAAAAGAAAGAATCAGGTGTTGAGTTATTAGTAAGTCAAAAATGGAAAAAACATATAGAAAAAATATGTAGATTTGAGAAATATTTAATTGGAGCAAAGTTCTACTTTAAGCAGGTAGAAATAGTGATAGTAGTGATATATATTTCTCTAGGTAACAAAGAAAGAACAAGAAAATTGCAACAAAGAATAGTAAATATGTATATGAAGAGAGCAAGCAACATGCAGTTCATAGTGATGGGTGACTTCAATTATATGGTAAACAGCAAATTAGATAAGATAAATAGTAGTGAAAATAATTGTATCAAATTACTGCCACTATATAAATAGCTAATAAGACAGAGGTTTGGTGATATATACAGAATTTGTAACCCAGAATTAAGAGGTTATACATGGATAGGACAAGACATACAAACAAGAATTAACCAAATATGGGTTTCAGAAGATTTACAACCAGGATTAGAACAGACAGAAATAACTAACACAGAATTTATGACATCAAGTAACCATAACATTGTTAGTATGATGTTAATATTCGAATACTTGATCCAAACATATAGTGTAGCAAAAATGAAGAAAAAAGAATTAACAAGAACAATTTATTTGTATAATAAGGTGATAAAAGAAAACTAGAAAGATTATCAAGTAGATCTTGAAAGTTACTTATTGAAAAATAGAAGGCTCAAAGTATTTAAAAAAGTCAGATATAGCAGTAATATAGACAAAGTATAGAATATAATATCTTGTATAATAAAAGATGCAGTGAATAGAAACATATCAAAAAAAAAGGTCATTCAAAGAAATAGTAATATTGAAAGAAAGAAGAAAGCAACAATGTTGCATAAAGGAATAGTAGCACTTCGTAAGCTACTGCAAAAGACTAAGAAGTTGGTTAAGAGAGAAGAAACTAAACTAAATTTAGAGAAAGTCAATATAAAGGTAAATAAAATAAATATAGAATATGGTCTAGAAATAGGTTATGTAGAAGAAGACAAAACAGCAGGCCTTGAAGAATGATAGCAGTTAGCAAAAAAGCAGTAGCGAGTTGCAGAGAAAGTGGAAGAAGACAAATGTATAAGAAATAAAATCAATATTGTAGTAGATAGAAGATATGAGAGAATTGATAGAAAAGTAAAAAGAATGCTTACTAGTATTCTAGACAAACCATACAACAAAATCAGAATTGATTAAGTATTAAAACAAAAAGAATATAGATACTTGTTAATCACATTAGCAAAATTTATATAGAGATATATATCGATTACTAGCCACATAGATATATATTGATTATAATCTCCCTGCTGATTATTATCGATTATGATAATAATCAATATATATCTGGTTAATCTTTAAATGATAATAATCGATTATGAGTATAATCGATATATATTCTATTTTGGCAAATGACCATTTTCATTAGTGATATATATCTCAAAAATATAATATTATAAAAAAATAAGTATGCAAGTCATATAACTTTTAAAATAAACTATCAAATTTATTAAAAGCAATTTATTAAAAGCAATTTATTAAAAGAATTTATTATATACATTTAATTTTTTACAATATCAATATTACATATATTAAAGATTAGCAATGCATAATGCAAAGACAAAAAATAAAAATGCTGCTTTCAATAGGATGTGAACAATTCATCCAACTCTTCTTGTGAAAGTTGCATCGAATTGGATCGTGATGCTTGCAATGTTTGCTCAGGTTCAAAGTCATAACTTGGAGTAATTGGTCGCAATTTTTTGCTATCTTTCTCTAACTTATTGTCCATTAATGCTTCAGTGAATTCGTAGGAAGGGCCTCCTTCATTGAAATTATTCTATAATGTAAAACCCAATGCAAACCCATTAATATTGAATCAATATAAAGCAATATAAAGCGATATATAATTAAATACTTACCAAATACTTCACCATATGGCATTGGCATTTCATACTATTTACTGTACATACGATCTTATGCGATTGTAGATTCAACAATATATCGCACATAGCCAACATGAATACACAATGTTCATTTGATAAATTAGGTACTGCAATCATGAAGAAAGCAGTCTTTGTGATAACTGCCACCCAATACACACCATCATCATTTTGCTGAAATAGGGAGCAAAAACAAGCAGCAACCTGATCACTCTGCTTCTATTTCATAATTTCTGCTGTGGCAGCATTGCTTTTTAGAGGGGAGAGCTTTTTGTATCCAAAAACCTTCCAAATAGAATTTCGAATATTTTGTAGTACTGCACCATGGTGATTTTTCATTTTCTGTAATAACTAATAAATAAAATAAGACAAAAAAGTTAATTAACCTATTAAAAAAAATTAAATAATTACAAGCAATAATGAATGCAAAACAACAAAGAAATAATAAATAAATAAAAACATATAAATTAATGATAACAAAAATAATAATATTCAATGTACGATACTACACCATTCATTATAGAAGCAATTTGTGAAATCATTTGCACTTATTTCGGACATGTAATCTGGATATACTTTGTTCAGGTAGTTCTTCATGGCTTCCTTAAGTATACTTTGTGAGGGATATATGTGGTATAGAAAGAGACACTTTACTACATTTGTATACACATCCTAAATTTTAAAACATCAGCTTAGGTGTACCTTTAAAACTTATAATTAGACTAAAGCACTTACTTCCAACACTTACATCCAACACTTGAGAAGAAAGATTGTTTGTGCACTCTCTCCTTTGCTATTACAATTCGGCTTTGATATCCCTTACATCGTTACGAAGTTCCTTGACTAGGATGTACAGGGTGCAATTTTGGGTAAAAAGCCGTTTGTCAACAGTATAGCAGCTACTACATATATGTTCTTCAATTCAAAAATTTGGTTTAAAAAAAAAAACTTTCATAAAAAAGAAAAAAAAACTTTTATAAGAAAAAAAAAAAAAAACTTTTATAAGAAAGAAAGAAAAAACTCTCATAAGAAAGAAAAAAAAAAACTAATAAAAAAGAAAAAAAAAAGTACAAAAGTACGGCATTCAAAAGTAAAAAAAAAAAAAGACTTATATATAGAATTACTATTCAAATTTCATGGCTGATTTTGATTAGCTGATCGTCTTTCTTGTAATCTGTCTTGTGATCTATGAGAACAGTACTGTAGCAATAAGGAATGATCTTTATTATTATTTGGGGATGTTTGTCTAGAATGAGAGGGCTGGCAGGAAGGCTGAACTGATTGTGATGGTTGGCAAGAAGGTTGATGTAATTCTGAATGAAGTGTTGAGGACCTTTGTGATTAAGTTTTCATCTAGAAAAAGTATTATGAATGCTATAAATGCTTTTTGCTGTATCTAAAGAATTATTAGAGGAATTATTGTTAGTAGCCACTGTTTTAGTATTAAACGATTAGAAGTGAGGGTTATTGGGTGGTGAAGCATTATTTGGTGGTAAAGCATTATTTGGTAGTGAAGCGTTATTTGGTGATGAAGCATTATTTGGTGGTGAAACATTATTAGATAGTGAAGTGTTATTGAGTGGTTAAGCATTATTGGGTGGTGAAGCATTATTGGGTGGTAAAGCGTTATTGGGTGGTGAAGCATTATTGGGTAGTAAAATGTTATTAGGTAGTGAAGCATTATTGGGTAGTGAAGCATTATTGGTGGTGAAGCATTATTGAGTGGTAAAGCATTATTGGGTAGTGAAGCATTTTTTGAAGAACTTATTTCCAAAAAAAAAAAAAAATTTCAAAAATGTTTTACCTTCAACTTTGGATGTCTAATGTTAGAAATCTTCTGTATTTATATATTTGCAACCTTTTATAAAATTAAAATCTAATGCAATATAATGATAAAGTATGTAAAGTATGTAAAGTATAACAAATGAAACAAGTATACTTATCTTATTTTTTTGTCATTATATTTTATGACTATATACTAAGATTCTCATGTATCTGAGATTTTTCATGTTATTACATTTCTTTTGTATTTTTGTGATTACAAAAGAATATATATGTCAATATAATATAAGTGCCGCCAAGGGAAACCAGTAACCTGGATTTCAATTTAATAGTTACCAGCTATAATCTTTAACAAGTTGTTAAAGATTATGGCTAGTAACCATTAAATTGAAACCCAGATTACTGGTTTCCCTTGGTGGCACTCATATTAAAGATAAATTTATGCTATTATATGATGCATAATATAAACTAGACTTTTGCACATGTTGTTGTGTCAAGCATAATATAATGCACATGTTAAGTATCTTTGCAGTATACTTTAATAAAATAAAAATTTGATATATATTAATATATATCAATAAGTTTCGTTTAAAAGGTTTAATTGCTTACTACTTTATCCTATGTTTACAATTGATAGATTTATTCTAGTCATTCTTTTTCATTTTTCAATTGAAATCATTATTATTGCATTTAATTTTTTTTATTTTTTTCTTCCAAAATGTGTTAGCAGTGTGAGCATTGTAATCGTAATTTTACAAAATCTTATGCATTAACTCAACATATTTCGCAAAGACATTCATATCTTCAAAATTCCACAAATCAAATAGTTAATATTGAACAAGTGGATGATAATATTTGGAATCTTTCAGAATATGATTCTAATTATGAATATTCTACAGATTATGAGGTATATCGATATACTTGCATATAATTATCTAATAATATTTATTATTATTATTATTATTTTACTATATTGTCTTAAAATAATGCCCCAGGTATAGTTTAAAATTTTGGCCTGAATTAAGCTTAATTCGGGCCAAAATTTTGAACTACACCTGGTTGTTATTTCAAGACAATATGTAAGAGTAAATTTATAATAGTTGTAAAATGATATATATCGATTATATTTCATATAGAGCGAAAATATCTCAATATCATCTCAATTTGAATTAAGATCAGATGAGCATTCTTTTATAGAAACGGAATGCCTTGAAACAGATACTATGTCTTTTTTGGTAGATGATGAAAATAATCCTAAAAACTATAGAGATGCATTGTTTGATATTATCAACGAATTGCAGTATCCAGAAACTAAGTCTAATGAAGGTGATCCTGAAGACCATGAAGAAGCTTCGTTTGATGATGCTTTTTATGACTTGCATCATCTACTAAGAGTTGAATGGCCTAATGATGCCTATTGAGAGTTTATAGAGATAATCAATAAGTATCATCTATCAAATTCAGCTGGTGATGCTTTTATAAATTTCTTCAACAAATTCTCCAATTTGGATATTTCGCCACTTCTACCAACAACCTAAGCCAGAAAGAAATTTCTTGATGATTCTATTGTTCCCTATATGATGTTTAAAGAAGTTATTGTTAAAATGTTTGAAAATATTAGATATACATTTTTCTATCAATCATTAATAAAGACTATCAAGTCTTTATTAATGATCAATAGTATTAACTAGTTACTGGTTCTTCAATATGAAGATAAAATAGAAGTAAGAAGGAACGTAGAATATCGAGTTTTCAAGAAACAATTTTATGGTAATTGGTAAAAGTGAGAAGAATCAGCATTATTTCTTGAGTAACATATATTATCACTTATTCTTTATTCAGATGCTACAACCTTAGACCATATGGGAAAGTCTTCAGAGCATCCTATATTTTTGTCCCTTGGCAACATCTTAAGTTATCAGAGAAACAAACCAGAATCTAAAGCATTGGTTAGATATCTTCTAATCTTGAAAGCCAAGGATTCTAAAATAAAGCAATCTGATGACTTTCGCAAACTGCAAAGGGAAGTTTTTCAGAAATGTATATCGATTCTTTTTAAGCTTATTATTAAAGGACTGGAGCTTTACTTCATTATATGTAGAAATATAATTACCTTCATTCTATGAATATCAACCATTATTGCTGACTTAGCTGAAGTGCACAAGTTTGCAAATGTTTATCAACTAACTTTCTCCAGAAAACCATGCCCAAAATGCTTGGTATCAAGGAATGAGTTGAATGATATAAATTTATCAAATATAATTCCAAAAACTCCAAATATTATGAGGCAAGTGATATATAGTGGCAATAATTCTGATTATTCAATTCATCCTAAGACAAATGCATTTTGAGACTTAAGATAAGAAACTATTAAGTGTTTTATTTACCATAAATTATTGAAATAATGGGTATGGGTGTTATTTCGAATTTTGCCCGAATTAAGCTTAATTAGGGCAAAATTTGAAATAACACCTATACCGCTATTTTGATAATTTTGTTAATAAAAATATAATTTATGACTAATAAGAATTATAGTAACTTTAATATATATGATGCTATCATATCTGATCAAATACATACTTTGGACCTCGGCCTCTTTAAGTATATGCTAGATTATACTAAAGAGCTTTTATTTGAACAATGTAGTAGCCATGTATTACAAACCTTTGAAAGATGATTGAGATTGATACCTCAATATAAAGCTCTTAAAATAATGAAGAGCATAGATTTAACATACATGACAGCTGAAGAATTGTGAAATATAGTGAAAATAATCATTTTTGTTCTTGATAACCTATATGAGGATTATAAAAGGCTGGGAATTAGTAATAAACGGTTATGCCAAGTTTATTACAAATTCCTTCAAATGTATATTGCCACCCATAAAGAATCATTTACTTACAATTCATATAACCAACTTTAGGTATGAATGAATCATTATCCTTCTTACTAACCTAATTACTTACAATTAAATTCATAAACTTTCATTATAGATTGGGCCAAAGAGTTTGTTAAAATTTTTTCAAAATACAATCCAAGTGGTCTCCAACTTCCAAAGCTTCATGTTTGGTATTATCATCTAATATCTGCAATTTACGAATATGGGTTAGTAAATAGTATGACTACTGAGACTTATGAAACCCTTCATAAAATTATATAAAAAGACCTTATCATATGTTAAATAAAAGGGATTATATGAAACAAATTTTAAGAACAGTAAGTTATAAATATCGTAACTAATCGATAACTATTGCTAAGCACTGGTTAAAAAAAAATAAGATTTCAATCAAATAATACTCGTAATATAGAGTACATGCTCTCTATATTACGAGAATTGTTTAATATTTTTTTTAATCAGTGAATAATCGTTATTATTAGGTTCAACAGCAGAAATTAACTGAAAAAGAAGCTCAAAAAAAATATCACTGAGCAAAAGGGTTTGGACAATCTTTGTGGGCACTTAGTTTAAAGGGTCTGGATAATTTCTTTGAGAAAAACAAAAATAATCTGGACTCACTACAAATTGAAGGCTTTCAAAACTTATTAAGTAGTCTTGATGAATTTTTGGAGGAGGAATTGATCATGTCTCTTTACGAAAATCATCATATAGAATTGTTTTCTTCTGCTACTTTGTAAAGTATTGATATAATTCATGCTACTTCAAGTTTTCATGATAAGCCAGTATTTTCCAACATATTATAAATAGTTGTAATGAAAAAAGTAAAATTATTTGGTATAGCCTGGTAAGTATCGATTATATTTTATTTCTGGGTCTACTGATAAGTATCAATAAATAATGATTAAATTGATTAATAATGATAATAAGCAAAATAACTCTCGAAGTTAAAGTATACATTCATTTTCACTAACTTCAAGAGTAATATATAACTAATTTTGATTGTCTTTTAAGATATTGTTAATACTCAAGTTTTATAAAGAGATAAGTAAAGAACCACTTGAGCTTATCTTAGTCTGCTGGTATGAGGAAGACAGTGAATTATGGGGTTGTCCAAAATTGAAACTGCTCAAATACTATAGTTGCATATCATTAAAGAGTATAGATAAAACCATTCATATAGTCCTGAGATTTAATAAAACGAATGAATATCTAGTAAACTTTTTTATGTTTTAATATTAATTTAAAATAAATATATTTAACATCTTTAGTTAATTTATGTCACTCTAATAAATTTAATTATATATAATTTAAAGTAAATACATATTATATTGATACAAACAGTAATAAACATAAGATTATCAAATTTATCGATTATGATATGTATCGATATATAATGCATTATGATAAACTTCGATAATTAGATATAAATTGATATATAGCAAATAATTAATATATATTGTTATTTTTAAAATGATATATATTGATTATTTGCTATATATCGATATTAATCTGATTATTGAAGTTTATCGATTTTAGATAATAATCGATATATAACATTTTTATTGATATATATCGATATATTTTAAACGATATATATCGATTATGTGCTATAAATCGATTCATATCTGTATATAAATTTTGCTGATGCAGTGAACCAAATACAGTATTAGAGCAGATAAGAGAACATTTTATTGAGCAGTTCAAATAGAGAAACATAATTGAAGATAAAGAAGTAATAAAGAAGTTTTATAAGCCACTTGCAGAAGTTAAAAAAGAGTGGTATAAGAGGCTAAAGGCAGAAATAACAATTGAAGAGTAGATAGAAGCAATAGGAGAAACAAAAAAAAAACAACATCAGGCATGTTGAATATTGGGTACAGACTAATCAAGAGCATGAGTGATAAAATACAAGAAGTCTTTAGAAAAGTTGCAGATATGTGTTTGAGGCTAGAAAGAATATTACACAAGTAGAAGCTAGTGCAAATATATTCAATCTCAAAGGATGAAGATTGGTGTTACAAGCTTTGTAATATTAGACCAATTGCACTATTAGTAACATTTAGAAAATGCTTAACCAAGGTGGTAGCAAAAAGAATGTCTAGTATTATAAAAAAAAAAGAGATACTCAAGGGCCCAAACTTTGCTAGTCTACCTAGAAACTTAACAGAAGAAGCAATTCATATTGTAGGAATGATAAAAAAAGATGTAAAAGAAAGTAATAAGGAGTTGTGGTTGCTGATGCAAGACATAAAGAAAGCATATGATTCAGTATCAATGAGGTCTTTCAATTAGCATTACAGAGAATTAAGTTGCCAAATGAAATAGTAAGATTTATCATAGAGTTATATAGTAGAAGAGAAGTTAGCATTATAACAAAATTTGGATTAATAAAGACATTTGTTGCTGGAGATAGGATTGAATAAAGAGAGATAATTTCACTACTAGTCTGAAGGATATTTTATAACCCTTTATTAAGAAGAATTCAAAATGATCAGTAACTAGAATATGAAATTGAAGCATATAAGGTGCTGAACTTGCAAATAAATAGAGTTAAAATTAGAAAGGCAAGGCAAGCTGCAGTAGCATATGCTGATAATACAACTTGGATAGCAAAGAGTAGAAAGAAGATGCAGAAAATCATCCAGATTTTATAAAGAAGATGCAGAAAATCATCCAGATTTTATAAAGATTCTTTAGCTCAATGATATTCAAATCAATAATTCCAAGTCAAAGCTGTTGGTAATTAACTCAGATGCAAAAAGAAAGAAGAAGGCTGTTCTGATAAACAATTTTTAGCTACAGATTGAAGACAAGTATGCATTAACAAGAATGCTAGAGGTGTGGTTAAGTATAGAAGTGAATAAAAGCTTAGTTGTTAAAAAGGCAAGAAGAATTATATAACAGTTTATATGAAGTATACAATTTAAGAAGTTAACTATTAGTCAGTTAATATACATTAATAATATATATATAATACCAAAATTGATATACATATTGCAAACTACAAAAGCATCCAAAGGGCAGCTAACTAGCATACATCAACCAATAATTAGATTAATCAAAAACAAATAGAGCTGTTATCAACTATAGAAAATAGCACAATTACATACTAAGGTTTAGGAAGGTGTAGAATATTAAATTAAGAAATATTTAATAATCAGTTAGTATCATTGCAAAGAAGACTAAATGAGCTAGATCAGATTGGCAAAATGGCCAGAGTACAAATAAAACAGGACTTTGCTCTAGCAGAAATAATATCAGAAGAAATAGATACAACTTTGTTAAGTAACTTAAAGTGAATTTGAAAAAATAATTTGGCATGTCTAATTATACTTAAAGCAAAAGAAGTAGAAATAATAATAAAGGGAGTTGAAGGTTTTTGGCAGATTCATGATATAGAGAAAACTGTATATAGTCTGATAGAGAAGAAAACATTCAAAGTAACATGCAGAAGTTTAATGAAGTATAGAGTATTTTTTACACAACAGTCAATCATCAAAAAGGCAAGAAAATGATTACATGAAAGAAGTTTAGAGCTTTAAGAATAAGTATACAAAGAGGATGAAAAGCAAAGTAGTTTACAGAAATTGAACAGAAAATAATAAGCAATCAAGATGACAGAACAGTTTGAGCAGAATTTCAAATATAAGACACAAATACTATAACAATAAGATCGATATGCAAGAAGTTATTATAAGATAAAAAAAGGCATGAATGGATACTAGTAAACAAGAAGAACATGAATTCAATGATAGGTAGAGTAGTTAAGAAAAAAAGGAAAGATGTACTCATAAATTACTGAAATACATTATAGATTAAAAATAGGAATCATTCAGTGCTTGTAGAATGTGTAAAGTGTAATTTAGATAATAAAAATAATGCAAGTAGTTGTCAATATTGGGTTAAGAAAAAAAATAGCAGGCATGCTGCCAGAAATTAGACAAGAGAACAAACAGAAGATTTCAGTTTGGTTAGAAGAGTTAGCTAAATATAAGGAGAGTGATACAAAAAAAAGAAGTAATAATAAAAGAAAAGCTGTAGATAAAAAAATAAGCATATATACATATGAGATCAGTTTGTTAAAGATACAAGGTTTTGATAGTAGTCTTAAAATCTTGCTACTAGAGCAATTAGAGAATAACATAAAAATGAACTATACAAGTTTTAGCTTTTATACAGACAGGTCATTAGTAAGAAAAAAGAAAGATTGTAAAATAGGTGCAAGCTGGATACAAATTAGTGAAGATAAAAGTAGATTAATAATAGAAAAGAAAATTAGAATAGCAAATTGGTTATTATTAACAAAGGCAGAGTTAGCTGCAGTGTGAATGGTGATATTAGTAGTAGCATATAATAGAAAGTAATTATTAAATTAGATAGTGCAGCAGTGATTGCAAGCCTTAAAAGAGATGAGCTATTACATAATGTAAGAGTATAGAGTAAAACTAAGAACTTTAGATTAGTTACAAAGATTAAAGATATGTGCAAGTTAAAGAATATTAGGCTATCATTAGTTAAAGTTAAAGCACATAATGGAATAGTATAGAATGAAAGAGCTGAAAAGCTTGCGAAAAAGAATACACAGCTTAACAAGATTACTGACTTGAAGCTTATGATTTCTATATGCATTATTTTGAAAAGAAACAGTAGTAGAGATACCAACAAGAAAGTTCATTAAGACATTAACAAATATAATGAATAGTGCAGAGTGGCATTGCTTGAGTACAATAAAAGAGCTAAAACCAGATGCAGAAGCACAATATAATTAGAGATAGCTGTGAAAAGAAAACAGAACTTTAACAAAAAACAAGTATAAATCTTTAGAAGAGAGCAAGAAAATCATATTCAGAATCAAGTATATCTCTAATAGTTTGCCAATACTTGAGGTATTAAAGAAGAGATTATCAGACTTGTATGATTCAGACATATACAAAAAATGCAAGACAGAGAAAGAATCATCAAGGCACTTGTTCAGTTGCGAAGAATATAAGAATTATTGAAACAATATTGAAGAGTTAGCATGTTGGTTAATATAGAAAAAGTTGAACAAGTTAGACAAAAGCAAGCTTATGAAAATTAGGCTAAAAAAAATATTAGTTGGCAAAACAAAAATAGATAAAATTAAATATAGAGAGTTATGCATACATGGTTTAGCAGTTGAGATATATTTAGGAAGCTGTATGCTAAGCAAGTTTCATATAAAGGTGTGAAGCAGAGTATTAGATTATATATTAAGATTGTAGAAGAGATGTTTAGAGATGAAATTTGGTAGTGAAGGTGTAGAACAGTGGTCAACTAGGAGAAAAAAAATGGAATAACAATGAAATTAAAATGAAGAAGAGGCAAAACAGTGGTAAATAAAGAATGAAGTATAAAGAAAATTAAGTATCAGAGAATAAGATTAAATTAGAGAAAAACAAAGAAAGAAAGACTGAATACAGGTGGTTGTTTATAAAAGGTGTTGGTGAAATAATACAGAATGGAATTAGTCCATTCTGGTTCAGTTCTTGACAGAGCTAACAAAGTTTTCCAATCTAGAAATAGGTTGGTGTGACAAGTTGCATTTGAGTGCAATTTTTGTATTTGGATAATGTCAGACTTGCAACTGCAAAGGTGATTTACAGAAATAGATAATGTTTCAATTAGTAAAATTTTGTATTAAAGTTCTAACAAGACTGTCAAAGAATAAAAAAAATTTATGTATAACATTGGAGCCTACTTTAACAACAAACACTCTATCTGGTCTAATAATACTAGCAGTAGTCATATTGACTATATTTGAACTAACCAATTTAATATACAATTTCTTCTCTCTTACAGTCTTAATAATAGCCAAACCTCAACTTCTAGTAATTATTTAATTCTTACCTCTAAATGGACATTTCTACATGCCTATAGCAAACCTTTATATAAATATACTGATATTAGTTATTGCATCTTTAACTACAAGATTATGTCTGCAGAGGACTAAGAATCCTTTGCAGACACCTTATCACAACAATTCTTATTATACAAAACTCTTATCAATAGTGAAACTGATAAAAGTATTGAAACAACTTGGCACAAAATTCGATGCTTTATTATTTACTCTGCTACTTATACCATCCTTAGTAAAGTTTCTTGTAAACATAGCTACAATCATCAATACTCACCTCACAGTACTCTATTACATTTATCTTTTAAAAAACTTGGTCATACTATTAAACTTGTTAAAAAATTCATCCAATATTCTGACATCTTCAACATTAATCAAAATATCTTCTAAATTAACAAACAGTCACAATGTGACCTTCAACCACTTAACTTCACCAACACACCTTGTACTTAACTATGGCTTTAACATGCTTACTCTATCTGAAAACAACTTTTTTTATGTTTGTTATCTTAAAAACTTTCTTTTACTTCGACAACAAATCAACAAAGCTATTGACAAAAGATGTATTACTCTTACAATACATTTTATACAAGTTATCAATAGCATTTTTAATTGCTACCATCAAACTGTTCACTTCTCTAATATAAAATTGTCTAATGAGCTTATAACTGATCCATTACTTATTAAACAGCATGTTCAATCATATTTTTATAACTGGACTGCATTTAGACCTATTAATAAAACTTTTTTTGATAATTTTTGGCAACAATATTATTTCCTACTTCTTCATATCAACTCAACTTGGTATCAATCTCTGAACTTCTTTATTACAAATAAAGAACTCTTTCAAACTCTCTTACAACTTTCTAACAACAAAGCCTGTGGTCCTACAGACATTAGTTATAAAATGCTCAAACAAATTAGCCCTGAATGCACTTCTGCTATTACTAGTCTCTTCAACTATTAACTTTTTGAAAATAGAATTTCTAAGCAATAAAAACATAGCAAAATTTATCCTATTCTTAAATATAACTTCTTTGATAGTAATCTTAATCTTATTTGACCAATTAGTCTTGTTGAATACATTCACAAACTATATATCAAAATTCTTATAAACAAACTAAGCATCATATTTTCTTCTAATTCTATTATTTTATTTTTTAATTATATTGCACTTCCTAATGATAGCACTTCAATCCCTATTCACATTCTCAATAATTTTATTGAAAATGCTACTTGCAATCATAAGGACATTTGGCTACTTTTACAAGATATAAGTAAAGCATATAATTCTGTCAACTTTACTTTTTTTAAATATTCACTTTCTTGTTTGATACTTTCTTTATCTATTATTAATATTCTTTTTAACCTCTTAATTGATTGTCACAATTAAGTTATTATTAATTTTGGCTTACTCTCTCATACCCTGTTCACAATAGTATTGACCAAGGTGAAACTATTACTTCTTTATTAT
>CAJVQA010001048.1:0-27942 GCA_910591915.1 Cetraspora pellucida | reverse complement strand
TTAAAATAACAATCATTAGATTTAATATTATTAATAAGCTTTTTAATTTATTTTATAAAATATGATGTATCAGAAGTGATGATACAGCCTATATATCTTTATAAGTTTATGATAGAATAGTTTGAAAATTTTAGAAAAAAATTTTATGGATATATTTTATCATTTATGCTAATGCATAGCAGAAGATTTTGAATCAGAATAAGAAATGATAAAGCTAATTAATTATCTTATTTCATTAAAATAAAATTTGTCTATAAAACAAAAATGAAAATTTTAATAACTTAACAAATATTAGATAAAAAAAATAATAATTGAGATTCTAATAAATGAATACATTCTTTACAAGTTTTATTAGAAGATTAAAATATGATAACTAAACAAAAAATCATTTCACAAAAGATTGAAGTTAAGTCTACAATAAATGAAATAAATAGGTTTATTTATATAAAAATTTATAGTAATCAATAAATATTTAATATATTATCTTGAAAAATAAGATTCATATGTTTTAAGATCTTATGAACAGTTTTTAATTAATACAAAACATTGATTATTATAGTAAATATTTGAGAAAACTATCTTTGAAATTGAGATGTCATCATTATTATGAAATATAGTTCATTAAGAAACATAATTTTGTAAATAAATATATTATTTTAAGAATATCTGATTAACAATACTATATTCTATTTGAATATCTAAAGTGGAACTTAGTGATATTTGGTTGAGTTAAAAAACTATATTAACTTGAGAGAGAAAACACAACTTTTATAGTTTTTTATTTGACTATTTTTTAACTAATATTTATTTTCTTTTTGCAAATCAATCTTTATTTTAATAATATTTTTTACTTTTTAATTAAGTTTTATTCCTTTAGTGATGACAATCAAACTAATATATAATAACACATGTAGATGATTACATATTTTATCTAACAAGATAATATTACTTTAACAGGTGTCAAACTGAATTAGACAGGTAAGTTTTTTATAGAATTGATACTGTCACCTAGTTTGAGAGAACCTAAATTCAACATGCTTGCTACAGGAGAAAGGACCGTCATTCGATTCCTTTGGGTCACGGGCATCGTGGTACGATGGCTGTTCGTGTGACGTTCGTGGGTTAGTTCACGACGGTTTTTAAAGGTCCTAGAGTCGGGTTTGCCTATAGCAATAGTCAATACCTGAAATGATGTTTCAGTTATCATCTGAGGCAAAAATCGATTCGAGACACAACATATATAACTTTAAAATTTTATTAATAAAAATATTTTTTAATTTTAGAATTTTATGTCAGGCAAATTTGCTTGAAATATACTGTATAATCTTGCTAATTAACTATAATCCGGCTAATATTTATGGATTAGAACTGTTTAACCGTTTAAAAACTGGTCCATAGTTCCAGGCAGAATTATGATCGGCGTGGACCGGAATTATTTCAATGCCGGCCAAATTAAACGGTTAAACGATTAAAATTTTTAGATAGTTACAATCCTTGCTAATATCTACTCTTACTCTAATATAAGTTTTTATTCTAACCCTAATAAATCTTAGTATATATTTAAATCCTATAAATGCATGCATGTTTGATCCCTGTTGCGTGCATTTAGAGAGAGGTCTTACTGTATATTTAAATAAAAGATTAGAATTGAACAATATAAAAATCGGCCTAGACGTTAAATAAGATTTTAATTGTTTTATAAAACATTATACTTTTTTAGTTATTAATATAAATAAAATTAATTAGATATAAAAAATTATTATTTAATACATTTTGTACAAATATTACAATAAATTAACTTTTTTTTAAAAAATATTTAAATTGAATAATAATAAGTTATTGGGTGCATAGCATCCAATAACTTATTAGTATTAGTTAATATACTTTATACGTATGTAAAAGATTTAGAGTAAGATTGATTGATGTCAAATATAAAGGTTTAGATTTAGGGGTTTTGAAAAATTTTGTGTAGAATTTCCAACGTTTTTTTGCCTAATTAAATTTTGAGATGTAAAACCTGGTAATAATAATCGCCGGTTATGGTTAGTAAATATTCTTTTGTACGAACATACGTAAAAATTTTAGGATTATTTTTTTTAAATATCGTTAAATTTGAAAACCAATCGATTTCTAATTTCTTTGAAGTACACCTATATCTGGCTATATGAGAAATTTTCACATCAGAGTAATTTTAAGAAATCAGATCATTTAATAATCGAATGATTTCTTGGCGAATTCTTTTTTTTTTGCAAATTTTACAAATATTAAAATATCTAAATGTTAAGAATTAACATATTTGCATTTATTACTTAAAATAGCTTGTCGATCAATTATGGATCTAACCCTTCTTATTTAATGTTTAAAAAAAACTGGATGTACGTAATGCAAGTTATGTACGTTCGTGTAACCCATGAATTCATGAATTCATGAATTTATCATTATGAATACGAGTGTAAACCTAATTTTTGTAATTTATTTGCGAAAATAATTTTTAATAAATTTAATAAAAGAAAATAGGATAATAATTTTCATACATGACGATCGTTTAACAACAGGTCTAATGCTTAGATAGTATTAAAAATTAACCAGATGAGACATTTTCAATCGAAAAATGGCATGTGTCATTTTCAATCGAAAAATGACATGTGTCATGAAAGATCGACACAAATATATGCAATATATGCGGTAACTCAAACTTGCATTTAATGTATAAGTATGTAGAGAATTATTATAATAATTTAGATTCAACGAAATTATTAAACCAAGTTGATTAAAAATCTAAAAACAATAATTATTGAATGTAATTTTCATGAAATTTAGTTATTCTAAATATAGAAAAAAGCAAAATCAATATGTATACAAATTAAGAAATCGGACAAAAGATCGAAAATTCGTTATGTCACAAATTTTAATGTGGTACTATCGAAATTTAATCATTACTAATTTAGAAATAATTTGAAATTAAGCCCAAAAGAAATTTCCACGGAGAAAAAACAACAATTAAAAGTATTAGTATTAAGAGCGTAAGATCCGAAAATAATGTTTGAATAATATCTAATACCTTTTTGTTGAGAACCAATCCGTTTAAGAAAAAACGTTACTAACATTAATTCATTATCATAATTATAGAATAGATAGCGATAGAAGGTCGAAAACTATAAAATCGAGAATGCATAAAATTGCATAAATTTTAAATGCACACGTTACACGATAAACAATAGCGTAAAATGATTAAATCGATCATGGGTTTGTACAAGAATGAAAAGAATAAGATTTCAGGACGGTGTCACGGCAGAGTTTGTATGCTAATATTTTTTACATGCTAGATGTTTTATACATGCTAGATGTTTATAATAAGTTAACATCGAACATGAAATAAAAAAATATGCTAAAATATGCATTAACCGAAAAACATACAGGGCATATATAAACGATAACGCACGTACTGTACGTAATACGTTAACCATTTTGGGCGAGATGTAAAAAAGTTTTTTTTTTATTCACGATAATAAAAATGTACGTATGTAAACACCATGGGTAAACACTGTAGGTAAACACTGTGGGGTGAGAAGATATAAAAAAGTTTTTTATTCTTATTTATTCTTATTCATGAGAATAAAACGTACGTAGATAGATTTCGAAGCTTGTACATAATTGTTTACGAAACACTTTTAAATATATCCTAAAGATATCAACATTAATAAATTAATAAATATATCCTAAAGATATTAACATTGTTAAATATGTCCTAAAGATATTAACATTAATTAACATGAAAATATACATACATGTACGTATATCAATCTTATTATTTACTGGGTACAATGGTGCAGTACTAATTTAGAATTTTTTAAATAGTCATATTAGTAATAAGTAGTTACACGATTTGTTATTCAAAGTTTTGAGAAAAACAAACCTGCATTTATAGACCATTAAAAGTTTCCATACGTGTAATACTTGTGCTTACACTATCAAGATGAATTTCAAATTCAAAAATTGTGTACAATCTTAAAAGATTTATGACAAAGGAATGAAGTTCGTATTTTAATCCGACGAGAATGAAATTCGCACGTTCGGTAACCTCCGAAATTATACATATAACGGATTTACCGAGAAAGCATAACAAAATTCAAGTTAGCATGGCAATGAAATTACAATAGTAACAGTATTAGATTTACCATACAGTTAACCACCATACAGTTAACCATACAGTTAACCATACAGTTAACTATATTGTTAATTACATAAAATTCTGTTAGTATGTTTTTTTTTGTATAACCATGTTATTCATTCAGAGAAAATTGTAACACACACTAGTTACCAGCCCTGAAAGCCCTTATAACTATAAAAGGGCAATTAAATATTCTTGAGCATTTATTACCAAGATTTTCGTAGTACACAGTATTATTTATAAATCTTTAATTTCAAATTATCCATTTTTTACACTTTGGTATTCCATAAAGTTTGAATCGTTCTAAAGCACTCATATCATTCTCGGCTTAACTTAATAACGAACAATACGAACATCTGACATTTCGAATTAATTAATCTCAAAACCTTTTTCCGAGGTTCCGTGCACCCTTTGCATTAGTAATTTCCGATGATACTTTCTAAATATTTTTTTTTTACCCAGAAAATTGTTATTAAGAAAATTGTTATGTAATAAAAAATCTTGCGCCATAATTTCCTTCTTTGTTTCTATGATTTCTTTGTCTAATCAAGATATTTTATATATAAACTAATTTATTATTATAGTTAACTTTATAATTATTAATATCATATAATAAAACAATATTATATAAACAATAGATTCATTTTTTTTTTTTTTTTTTTTTAAAAAAAAAAAAAAAAACTGTAATACTGATTATCATAGGTCTCCAATCAATTGAGTAACATTTGATCGCGTGCCATACTTAATCAAAATAAATAATTCGTCAAAGTCATTTTTTTTACCCACGAGAATCTTAGATCAAATTTTTGTGTAAATATGTTTATTTTTCTCGGAAAGTTTAAGTAATACATATATATTTTAATAGTATGACTGTCACATCATAATTTACGTATCTGTAATACTTAAAAAACATATTTATGCCCGTTTTTCTCTCCATCTAATCTATTTTATTGCCTCCAAATTTTTTCTAATTTATAAAAAATTTGTCGATAAAATTTAATCGGAGGTCTCCTATTAGCCTTATTTTTTTTAATTTTTGTCTATAATATTGGCTAATAACCATGACTGAAGAAGTTAGGGAATCTAAAGAGATTAAGGAATCTATTAGTGAAGTTCAAGTTGAGAGTGATTATGACAGAAAACGTCGTGAAGCTCTTGCTGAAATTGATAATGCAAAATTTGGGTGGTTTCATATCAGAACTTGTGTAGTAGCGGGTGTAGGGTTTTTCACTGATGCCTACGATATCTTTGCGATTAATCTCGTGGTTGTTATGTTAGCCTACGTATATTATGGTGCCAGTTCTCTTCCAACTGATGTCGATTTAAGTTTAAAAGTTGCTACTCCCGTAGGAACATTTATTGGACAGTTTGCTTTTGGTATATTAGCTGATATTTTAGGTCGTAAAAGGGTAAATTTTTTATTTAAATTATTTCTCTATTATTTTATTTGGTTTTTATTTGGTTTTTATTTTATTTCGTTTTATCCCCCAATATTCCTAATACTCCTAAATACTTCTAATACTATAAAATTTTTAGATGTATGGCATAGAATTGTTGATAATCATCTTCTCTACATTGGCTATTTGTCTTGTTTCGAATTCCTACGTTTATGATCCTGTTTCAAAATCTTACATCTCGAACGCTAGCGTCATCTCAGCTCAAGGTCTTATGGTCTTTTGGCGTGTTTTGTTGGGTATTGGTATTGGTGGTGATTACCCATTATCTGCAAGTATGTTTTGTCATTTTATCATATTATTTTTTCATTTCATCACATTATTTTTCATTACATTGTCTCATTTAACTTTTTTTTAAAAGTTATTGCTAGTGAATTCGCCACAACTAAAAGAAGAGGTGCTATGATTTCTGCCGTCTTTGCCATGCAAGGAATTGGAATCTTGGCTGCTGCCATCGTTTCAACCGTTACTGTTGCTGCTTTCCAATCTACTATCAGTCCCACCGATTATTCTCACATTGATTATATTTGGAGAATTATCACTGGTTGCGGTGCCATTCCTGGATGTGTAGCCCTTTATTTCCGTCTTACAATTCCAGAAACCCCCAGATTTACTATGGATATTGAATGTAATGTCGATCAAGCTGCTGCTGATATTTCCACTGTGTTAGAGTATGGCCAATACAAACCACGTGATCAAGATGTTGTCGTTAAAGTTGATGCTCCCAAAGCTTCTATATCTGATTTCTTAAATTATTTTGGAAAATGGGAAAATGGAAAAATTTTATTCGGTACTTCTTTTACCTGGTTCGCTTTAGATGTAGCTTTTTATGGTATCGGTTTAAACAACAACATTATTTTGCAAAACATTGGCTTCCTTGGTGATGGAAAAGATCCTTATGAAACTTTATTTAAAGCCTCTGTTGGTAACATTATTATCGCTTTGTTGGGTACCGTACCTGGTTATTGGGTGACCGTATTTACTATAGACATTTGGGGTAGACGTCCAATTCAATTAATGGGTTTTTCTGCCCTTACCGTTCTATTTATTATTCTTGGTTTTGGTTATTATCAAATCAAGCCTATTACCGTGCTCTTTATCGTAATTTTCACCTTAGCTCAAGTAAGTTTTATGTATTATTTAAAAAAAAATATTTTTTTTTTTTTACAAAATTTTCTTACAAAAAATTTAAAAAATCTATTTTTTTTTTTTCAGTTCTTTTTCAACTTTGGTCCCAATGCAACTACGTTTGTCGTACCCGGTGAAGTATTTCCAACTCGTTATCGTTCAACTGGGCATGGAATTAGTGCTGCTTCTGGAAAATTAGGTGCCATCATTTCACAAGTTGGATTCTTCAAATTAAAGGATATTGGGGGTCCTGCTGGCAAAAACACTTTCATAGATCATTTGTTCCAAATCTTTGCTGTTTTTATGTTAGCTGGTTTAATAGTCACTTATTTCTGTATACCAGAAACAAAGGGTCTGACATTAGAAGAATTGTCAAATGAAAAACAGGAAGGCTTCATTAAAAGTGTACACAAACCAAAAATTGGTGAAGTCACTAATTAAATGACCTTTTTTTTTACAATAGATTTTAGAACTTCAGGACATTTTTTTTTATAGTGAATTCTTCATGTGCATCAGAATTTAAAAAAAAAATCCTGATCATGTATTTATAATTAATACCATTTACACTTTATATTATATCCTATCAAAACTACTTATCATTAAAAAAAAAAAAACAACAAAGTATTAAGAGATTTTATTTTTTTTAGTTTAATTTATCGTTATTTTTTTCCTTTTTTTTTTTTTTTTTATTATAGGATATATATTTGTATTTTATTAATCTTAAAATTTCATTATATTTTCTCAAACGTGATTTAATATATACAAAGCTAGTATTGCACATTTCGGGTGAAATCTTTTCACCTAATTTTTTTTTTTTAAGGTGTAAATAACTATGTATTTTTTTATTATATTTGGTACGTACACCTACTAAGTACGTAAAGTACGTACAACCTACTAAGTATGTAAAGTACGTACAACCTATTAAGTATGTAAAGTACGTAGTAAATATTATTATTATTTTTTTGAAGCACATGAAATAACTAAATTAATTCATTCTTTAGGCTTTTTTTATTATTATTATTATGTTATGATTATTGATTTTTTTTTTAAAAAAAAACCCAAAATCAATAAAAATAAGTATAATTTTCTTAATTTATCTTTTTTTTTTATTCCTTAAAGTCGTCAAACGTTCATCTAAATTATCATATCGATACGAAAAAAAATTTTTTACAAAGTTATCCAATCATATTATTTAAAAATTGCGATTTTTTTTTTTTGATCACACAAGTTATTTTTGATTATATTAGATCACAAGTTATTTTGGTATTACACAATATTGCAAAACAATTATTGTTACATATGCGATACGTAACTCACTAGTGGCTTATAATCTAGACTCCTAGGGGGAGTAATAAATTGCCAAGAATTTTACATAACACGTCAAGAAAATCAGGATCATTTGCATATATTTCTATAAGTAAACAACTACTATCCGATCATATAAACTGATTATATAAACTGACAACTGCAGTCATAGTGGAGGTCTTAATTTAGAATTGTTATTGTTGCAGCAATTGCTAGAAAAGTTAAATTTGTAATTATATTATGAATTTGAATATTCGGGTTACTAAATAAATACAAAATTATTAAGCTGTTATACGTAGTAAAATTGGAATGAAATTTTAATGAGTTCGAAGGATATTGTTTCAAACTGTGTTGTCAACGAACATTATTCTTTAAATTTATTAATAAAAAATCGGGTCAATGATTGTACTTCTGTTACGTGAATATTTTTTACAATCGCTATATATTGACATTAAATATGACTTAACGTTAACAAATTGTTAAAGTTTGATAAAGCAGACTGACAAGTCATTAAAAATATATATTTGTATAGATATTAAATAATATGTATCCATTACAAATACGATTAGAATTATTATACAGTAATTACATATCACCATTGAAATCTCGATCCTATTTAACATTGAAATCATAAATTAAATTCCTTCAAAAAAGGTGTGGCCTCACGATTTTAGTGTTACAGTAGTTCTGTTGCCTAAGATGTCGATTTTTTGGCCAACATTAACTGATCGACATTGATTGGCCTAAATTATACCTTTAATCCTTCCCAAATGATCAGGGTAGCAAAAAATCATGTGATATTGTCAATTTATAATGATTATAGCTCTGATTATTTATTTAAGCAAAAAGTTTTTATAATCCTGAATTCAGATAAATTATTAAAGAAAACATAATGAATCCAAATAGTAACAAATGGTAAAAGTTTTAGCCATTGCATAAATTGTAGGATTATAATCATTTTTTAAAAAAGTAATGAAATATTTCAAATACTTAGAAAAATCGTAATCATAATATTTTCTGGGTATAATAAATATTACATTTATTGAATTTATTCGAAATAAAATAAAATGATTAATTTATTTCTTATCGTTATTTTTTTTTTGGTTAAATTTTTTTTGACCGAATTTTTTTATGAATTATTGGTGCTTGATGTATTTCTGTATTTATCACGCGATGTTTGAAAATTTTGGAGTGGCGATTTTAAATTAGTGGTCTGCTAAAGTGGAGAGAGGTTTAGAGTTACCTTTTTTATACAGTTAAGTTAGTGGGGTTATATAAAATATCAAGAAAGTAATTTATGCGACATGTAGATCATATTGAATTAATAACTCTGCTTTAGCCGACCCGATCGACATTTGAGGCACGACATCTATATTTATTTGAAATCTGATTTTACAATGGTACCTTGAAACCGGAAAATCGGCTGATTTTATATGGCACCATAATCTGCAGAGTCCAAACCTTCTTAAATTAAAGACCTATTCACTTATTCATTGGAAAAAGAAAATATCACCTGATACCTGAAGTTGTACATGGCTAAAGTTAGTCCTCTAAATTTAAATTGTCTTGCATATATGGGCGTTACGTATTAAAAGCGCCTATTTTTATATAAATAATTTTGAGTAAATCAAAATGAAGCAGAATATTATGTGCAGCATAACACGAAAGGGAATAGTTATACGCCATCCTTTGTAATACTGTGTATGAACGTAAAATCTTTATCTCGATCTGTTTACAATTTGGGTAATGTGAATTTTTTTTTGAAATATCAATATAATAATATTCAACATCGGTGGATCTACCTAATTATTATTAAAATTTTTAAATTTTTGACAAAGAATAACTTTTAGCTCAGCCCACTAAACCTTTTTAGATTATTTTACCATCAAAAATGATCATCACTGATTCTCGAGATCGCCAACGTTTTGTTTACATCGGTAAAATTGGGTGGGTTTAGCCCATTCTATATAAACAAAAACTTTGATTATCTCGAGATTCAGTGATTAGATTTTAATGATTTTTGTGCTCTTTGAAATAGTCTCACTGAGATCATCATTCTAATGGTAAAATAATCTAAAAAAAAAAAGACCAGTGGGCTAAAAGTTATTCTTTATTAAAAAAATTTTGAAAATTTTAATAATAATTACACAGATCCACCAATACGTTTATTATAATGCATCAATGTAAAGTTAGTTATATTGTTATGGTTTGTTTGTATATTGGGTTGTGTGAGGCGTGTTAAATATGTGAGTTGCGTAATGTTGTTATAATAATAAAAAGCCTTCAGAGAATCATTTTTTAAGATATCTAAGATAGATTAAAGCCTCAATGTCCTAGTCGTGTTCTAAGAACTTCTAATGATATTATTTATGAGCCCTCTCACAACAAAAAAAGAAAAATAAGCCAAAAAAAAAACATTTTTATTTTCTTGAATAATAAAAATTAAAAAAATTTATTCCCCGTTAAATGTTGGTTTATCATCTAATTGTGGCTTCCCTCAAACAGCTTCTACCAAATATATAATTTAATAATAAATAAATGTTTCTTTATTGCTTACCTAACAAATGGTAATGTACGTGATAATAAATATTTCCGAAATTTTATAAAATATCTTTATTTAATAAGGATGTTCTTTTGCTTATTTAATAAAATAATGCAAATAAAATGGCAATAGATGATTTATGATTTATTTACATAATATTTATGATGGTAAATATTCACAAACTTGATCCATCTTAAAATACTTCTAATGAACGCTTTTTTGCTTATTAATGCAAACAAAAAAATTGAATAAATTTTGTAATGGTAAATATTCACAAACCTGAATTGTCTACATTTAATATCTTAGAATTGATAAACAACCTAAATGACTAATAACTAGTCATTGGATCATTTTGAAGTATAATTGACTTAGAAGGTCATTTAACATATATGTTTAATTAATATTTTAGTACCTTTTAACCAATAAGAATTGGTCTTCAAACATAATTTACGATCATCGATTAGGAAAGTAATAAAGGTTGATAATTTTTATAAGTAATTTGATTAGTAAAATTATTCTATAAGCAAATAATTTAAATACCTTTAATCACCCAAATGATCTGGTCGTTATTTGATTACTTGAAGTCATTTATTATCTGTAATATCTTGAATAATAAATATTTTTTTGATTATATTTATTTAAATTAGTACAGGAAAAATTAAAAAAATTATATAATAATAACTATTTAAAAACTTAAATACTGGTTTGGGTTCTATAGCTTAGTGGTTAAGTTATCAAATCCCCAAAGATGAAATTAACAGTTTGAATTAAATTGAGATAAAATTTTAGAATTTTAGTTTTTATAGCTTAAAAAGAAATCAAATTAAATATAAAGTTTTGTAATTAAGTTTAAAGATTAAAATAGAAAATTGCTAAAAGAATTGTGATACCAGATATCATGACCAATTATATAAAAAATACACAAAATGCAATAAGTTACATTTGTGATTGGAAATAGTATTTCTAATTCAAAGAGGTAGATAGTGAAATAAAAGAAAGAAATAACAACAAATTAAATATTCTTATAAATATTAAATAGACCAATATAAATAACATTAAGTAGTCTTAAAGTAATAATTATTGCAAAGTCATATTTGTAAGTAATGAATTTAGTATTATAAATTAAAGATAAAATGATCTTTAGTTCTAATACATTTTATTATCTATAATGAAACTCTAACATTATACTTATTATAAATACTATAAATCTTTTTAAACATTATTATTTATTCAAGTTCTTGTTCATATAATTTATATTATTTATATTATCTAAGATTTTAAATTGTAAAATAACTAAATTACAATATTTTGAATCAAACAGAATATTTAGTTATAAAATATAAGAATGATATATAATAGTAATATTACAAAAAGTTAAAACTTTATCTTAATACCAAAAAAAAAGTTAAAACTATATAAGTTTTTTTAAAAAAATAGTATTAACATCTTTATATCTTCTAAATAAACAATACCAAAATTTTATATTTATAAAATATTTGTTTAAAAAAATAACTAATAACTTATATAAATAAGTTTTAATATAAATACAGATTAAAATTTAATTAAAAAGATAATTTATAAAAATAATTATAACTAAAATAGTAAAAAAAATAATAAATATAAGAATAATTTGTAATAAAAAATTTGGCTATTTATAATTTGAATATTATAAAATTTTTTTTTATCTTTACCTTTTTCTACTATCCTGAAAGTCCTTAAACATCTTTAGGATCTATTATATCTCTTAAAGGTCAGAGTTATTATTCTGCAAAAATTATTATACAGCATGTAGCTCCTATATGTTACCAAACTGTGAGATAACTTATGCTCTATTAAGTCTATTATATGATATCCTGAATTTTTGGATTCATAGTGTAAAATCTACTATCTCCTTTAGTCACAGTTTCTTAACTTCACATGATCTACCAGCTAGATTATTCATAAATTTTGATATTCTCAATTCTACATGTTATTAAATTAGGTTCTCTCAATGTTAACATTATTTGTTAACAGATTATATCTTATTTGGTTATTTCTGACTCTGTGACTATGTCAGTCACTGCATTCTTTTTTATATAAATCTTGTTCTTATTTTTTTAAATAGAAATTCTCTGCAGATCTTTTTTAATCATGATTCTGACAGAGTTTTTGCCATCTTCTGAACTTGAACTCATGAACTTGCAATTAAGACCTAGGAACACTAACTACTGCAATATTGACCTATGGGTTAATATTATAAATATTTATTTTTTATTATATTAAAATAAAATAAACTTTTAAGTTTTTATTAATTTTTACTAAAAATTAGGTTACACTTTAACAATAAATACTTTATCTAATCTAACAATATTAGCAGTAGCCATATTGATTACATCTGAACTGATTAATTTAATATATAATTTCTTCTTTTTTATAGTCTTGATTATAATTGTTATTTGAAACCAAAAACTATATATAAAATCCTGAAACTGAAACTGAAATCTAAAATCCTTTTTGAAACTTTAATACTATATTAAAAGGCTTAGAAATTTGATTTTAAATATTAAGACTTAAAGTATATTATAAATATATTGCATTTTAGAAAACTTTTGGTTACTTTATAATAAATATGCATTAATTATTAACATTCTAATTTTAAAGTTTTGAAAAGGTTTTAGATAACAAGTATAGTCTTAATAACAACCAAACCTCTACTTTAAGTAATTACTTGATTCTCACCTCTACATGAACATTTTCACATGCCTATAGTAAACCTCTATAGAAACATATTGGAATCAGTTATTATATATTTAATTATAAAACAATAACTACAAAGAACTAAAACTCTTTTACTAATTCCTTAACTCAACAACCCTTATTACACAAAACTTCTATTAACAATACTACTACTGAAAGTATTAAAACTATTTAGCACAAAATTTAATGCTTTATAATCTATAATACTATTTATATAATCCCTAACAAAATTTTTTATAAACAAAGTTACCATCATTAATATTCACCTTATAGTACTTATTGCATCTTTTTCTTAAAAACTTAAACATATTATTAAACTTATTAAAAAATTTATTCAATCTTCTAACATTTCAAATAATAATTAAAACATCTCTTAAATTAATAAACAGTTACAATATAACTTTTAATTACTTATCTTTATCAACTTCTTCTGTACTCAATCTTGGCTTCAATATGCCTATTCTATTTGAAAACAACTCTATTATGCTTGTTATCTTGAAAACTCCCTCTTACTTTGACAAGAAATTAATCAAGCCACTGACAAAAAATATTTACTATTACAATACATTCTATTCAGGCTATTAATAGCATTCTTAATTGCTATTACCAACCTGTTTATCTCTTAAACATAAAACTGCAAACCAACTTATTACTAATTCATTATTTATTAAACAATATGTCCAATCTCATTTTTATAATAGGGCTGCATTTAGGCCTATCAATGAAACTCTTATAATAATTTCTAAAAATAATAATATTTTTTATTTTTATACATTAATTTAACTTGGTATCATTCTTATAACTCTCTTATTACTAATAAAAAACTTCTTCAAACTCTCTAACAACTACCTAATAACAAAGCCTGTAGTTCTACAGATATTAGTTATAAAATGCTTAAATATATTAGTCTCTAATGCACTTCTGCTATTATTGCTCTCTTTAACTATTGCCTTCTTAAACACAGAATTTCTAAATAATGAAAATATAGCAGAATTTATTCTATTTTCAAATAAACACCTTTGATAATAACTCTAATCTTATACAACCTATTAATCTAATCAAACACATTTGCAAACTTTATATAAAAATTTTTACAAATTAACTTAATTCTATATTTTTTTCAAACTTTATTCTTTAAACTTTTAACTATGTTACTCTTTCAAATAATAGAACTTCAATTTTTATTTATATCCTCAATAATCTTATTAAAGATGCTATTTGCAATTATAAAACATCTAGTTACTTTTATAGACATAAGCATAATATATGATTCTATAAACTTTGCTTTTTTTAAATATTTATTCACTTCTTTTATTTATTATTAACATTTTTTTTGATTTTTTTACTAATTACTACAGCCAAGTTATTACTAATCTTGGTCTTACTTCTTCTTATTTAGTTTATAATACCATTGAGCAAGATGAAATAATCACATTTTTATTATAATGTATCTATTATAACCTATTTATTTTATATATATACTCAAAAGTATCTAATTATACTCTAAAACCTACTTAGACTACTAATCTAAAACTTCAAACATCCAATTTATTACAAAAACAATACTCTGTTCTAATATATATAAATAATACTTTCTAAGTTGCTTCTTTATAAACTAAGTTTTCTTATATATGATTTATTGCTAAATCATTTAATACTATAACTAACATCTAAATTATTTCTTCAAAATTCATTTTGGTTACTAATAACTCTCTATTTTATTATACTTTTATTTCTTAAAACAACTATTTATTTTTACTTTAATCTCCTAAACAACTTTTTAAAATTTTAGATTACTAGTTTAACTTATTCAAATTGAAAAAACAAAATATATAACTAATTCACATATTTGCTACATTATCAGTACAGTTATTATTTTTACTATTGAATACTGCTTGTAAAATATTATTATTAATCAAACTACTTGTAATAAAATTTTTATTTAGCATATTGATCTTGTTAAGCTTAAAGCCAAACTTTGTTAAATAATAGCTTCTAGTATCTTATTACATTCTCAAATTTATAACATTAAACATATTTAGAATATTCAACTATAACATTACATTTTCAATCTTCTTAAACAATTTAACAATTCTGACCTACTAGACACATTTACCCTAAAACAACCTTTGGTCTTTTACTAATATTTTTTTGCATTCTAAACCAATTATTGATAGACCTAATTGCTTAACTACAAACTTTAAAATTATACAACTTATTAAACACATAGGCTAGACTTTTTTAATGAGCCCAATCTACAATATTTTATATATTCTAAAGAATAGAACTATCTCTCTTAAATTTTTTCTTTCTTCTTATCCAAAATATTCTATTTTCAAAAAGCAATTTAGATATTATAACTTCTTTTTTTTAAACCAACTTTCTATTCATAATAATTTATATTTATTACACTGGCAACATATTTTATTCAGACTTAACAAAATTCTCAAAGTTGTTATATCAAATAGTTTACTAGTTTTGAGAACATTACTACAAGTTACTCTTACCAATATACTCTAAATGATCATTATAACTTATCTTTTGTAAACTATTTTTGTTACTCTACTGACCATTTTATTTTTAATATTAACCTTTGGCTACTTACTGTTCTTGATAACCAAATAATTATTAATAAGACCAGAAGGCATAATATACTATTAGCCTTACTTTTATTAATTACTAGTACTGCTTATTTTAGTCTTAGTTCTCTAATCTTTATTTTACTTCTCTCTTTATTACTATATTATGCACTGGATGTCATCTTAATTCAAATACAATTGCTAATAAATGCACTATCTTTATTTCTACTAACTTGGCTACTAAATTGCTTTGTCATATCAATTTTGACAAAATTTTTAATCTTAATGTAAACTTTCTTAATATTGCATATTCTGTTATCTTTTAACATTCTTTATATATTTTATCTTCTTTTTTACTTACAATTAATCTACAACTACCTCTTGTTTTTGAATAATTTTAACTTTTTAACAACCTTCAAACTATTGTTAACTCAAACCATAACCTATTATCTATTTCATTTTATACAGATGGTTCTGTTATTGATCTTGATATCTCTCAATGCTCTATAAATATAGATTGGGTTTAAGTTAACAACTTTACAACTATTAACTCATTTTAGATACAAGTTAAGCTTTAGTTATACTTCTTCAAAGCTAAAATTCTTTCTATTCTCTTAGCAATTATTATTGTTTCTAGATACTGCTCTGTTTATATATTTATTGACTCACAATTAGTAATCTTCAAATATTATAACATTTTCTAATTAGCATTTATTCTTTTTTAGACTCATACTTTATATTCCTTTATCTGCTGAACTTTTATTAACTTTATCAACTTCTATGATATTCAGCTTACTTTTTACAAAGGTACTATACATTAAGATGACCTATTTAACAACTTTATTAACCAATTTGTCTATAATTACCAAATATTACCTTATTTAATATTCATATTAATAATTCTTAGAATCTTAACTATATTTCTTTTATTAATAAATTTTCTATTGAAATTTTTATTCATTGATCTATTTAAACAATATGCCAAGACCACATTATTATACTTTAAACATCTTAATATCATTTTCATAATGGTCTACTATTGCATCTAATATTAACTAAGAAGCTATATAGATTTATATTAACAATAATTAAAAATTTCTAATTTTGCTTACAACTTTTATTTATTTATTCTAAAAACCTTTCAAATTAAAATTCTTACAGATAAACTTCCTATTTTTTATATTTTTTACAAATATAACTCTTTCTTTTTTTCCTTCTGTCATTAATGTAACCAAATTAGTTCTTTACTTCATTGGGCTATTTACTCTTCAATCCAAATAATTTACTATTTAATTTCTAATTTTCTTAATAGTGTTGTGTTTGAAAGTTTGCAACTTTGTTGCTCCAAAATTCTAAACCTCATGTAATGTACAACAAGTAACCTTTTCAAAAGAGGATGTTAGATTTGGCTTGTGGGTGAGAAAGGCTTTTGGTTACTTTGGGTCAATGAATGCAAGTAGAGTATGTCATGTGTACAAGGGTTTGAACAGCAACATTTACAGAGGTTAACAAGATTTATAACAGTAAATAGTGTTAGTGTTTATTAAGTACAATGTAGGGTATTGGAATTTATTGTTTAATAAAGCAAACGAAGCATATTGCTCCTAGGGCCATTTCAGCCTTTATTTATAATATAAAATTCATTGCTTACAAATGTGATGTTGCACTTATTATTACTTTAAGGCTACTAAATATTATTTACAATAATATATTTAATTTCTCCAACCATGTTTTATTTCTTTAAGAATGTGTAATTTTCCTTTATATCCTTCCATACTACCCCTCTGAATCCAAAATACCGTTCTCAATCACAAATGCAACTTATTGCATTTTGTGTATTTTTCACGTGATCGATCATGATATTTAGTATCACAATATCCATTGTCACAATAGTATTTTAAATACAACTGCTCTTGAATATTGCCAGTCTTGTTTCTAATTTATATACTAAAATTCTTACATTTAACAGTTTCAAACTATATAACTTTTTATATATATCTTCTCTTATTTTTATCTTATCTGGTTTAGTTTCTACTAATCTTATTTTTACTATTCACAATATTTTATTTTTTATTGCATTGCTATTACTCTTTCTATTAAACTTCTTCATTATTTCAATCAACAAATATATAAACAAATATGGATTCTATACTGTATTTTATATTCTGCACAGTCTCAAATTACATTTTTACTAACTTAACTTATAGTTTTTCTTCTAGTTTACTTTATCTTCTATTTTAATACTACAAACTATTACTAAAATTGCTCTTTGAAATATCTAATGAATTAAATATTATACTCCTTTCTCTTATATTATTACTTAAACTTAATACTAGATGATACTTGGTCACTCTTGTAGTTTAGATCACAAATAATATATCTAAGTCTTTATTTTTTATATGTAATTTAAAAGCAAGCTTTTTTTTATAAAAACTTCAATTAAGTTTTAATAAAATTAAAGGCATGGTCTTATTATTAATATTTAAAAAAAAAATAATAATAAAGTTAAAAAAATTTTAATATAATTATTATTTTAATAAATATTTATATTTTTAAAAAACTTTAATCAACAGAGGTAGCATAGCTTGAAAAGATTAAAATTTTTAACAAAAACAAAAATTTTTTTGTAGAAATTAAGGAATTCCTATGACCCTATTTTAAAAATCAATTTAGATTATATAGAAAGTATAGTAAATAAATAAAATAACAAACAAAATACATATAGTGAAGTAGTCTACTAGAATAAGTACATAATATAAAAACAAATAAACTAAACAAGTTGATGACAGAAATACATAACAAAGATATTATAAAACATATTAAAGAGATAGAAGATAAAATTGCAGATATGTAAATTGCAAAAAATTAGACCAAGTTCTTAAAATACCAACAAAAGGTCCAAGCAACATAAAACATATTGCAAAAGACTTAGCAATCTATAACCCAAAACACATTATATTACAGAACTTATTAGTATATGACCAGGTATTAGAAGTCTTAAAAATAACAGAAATAAGCTAGCTTAAAGAAGGAATAATTGAAAAGTAAGCAGAAAAGCTTAGGCCAATAAGCTACAACTTAACTTATTTGAATATGATACAAATATGAAAAAAAATAAAGTATACCAAAATAAAAATAGAAAAGAAAAAGTAAGAATTTTAGTTAAAACTAACAAAACAGAAAATTTAGCAATAAAAAACAGAATCAAGAAAAAAGAAACAATCCTAAAGAGTTAGAGCAGAAATTAGAAATACTAGAAGAACAAATAAAAAGGCTCAGCATAGCTACATTATAACATCAAACAAGTTAAGCTATTAATAATTTTGAAAATAAAGAAGAAATATCAACAGAAAGCAGAGAAATAAAATTAAAAATCATGGATATAGAAGTAACAGAACAAGAAGAAGAAATGAACATTGAAGAGGATAAAACTATGTTTTCTATAGGTTTAATTAAGCACAGCAATTGGTCTCCAAAAAATTAAATATATAATAAAAATAAATTCTTCAAAACAAATATGCTAACATATGCCTTACTAGAAAAAACCAAAGAAGAAAGAGTAAAGTATGTTCAGTGGATCCTGAAGAGAAATAATTATATTAAAATAGTCAAAGAAGTATTCAAAAATAAAAACAATTGAATAGAAGTAGATTTTGACTATGAGCATAGTAGAGATATAATAATGAACAAAATTAAGAAAAAGAAAAAAGAATAGCTAGAACTCATACTAGAAGAAACCAAAAACAAAACTCAAAATATAGAACAGCAAAAGAAGCATAATACTAAGAAAAATTAAGAAAAAAAGTACAAGACAAATAGAAATTAAAAAGGACAATAAAATAGAAGAGTCAAACATTAAAAATAGAGAAAAAAAAAAAGAAGAACACAAGAACACAAGCCAAACAAAAGTAGAGATTAAGAATACAAAAAGCTTTCAGATACAAGACTATTTTAAATCAAATAACTATCTAAAAATATAGAACCTGCCAGTAAATATTAATACAGAGAAAGTAAAACACATGTGCAAAAACATCAAAAATGCTAAAATAGACTAAATCAAGAGGTTCAAATACAAAGCCTTGGTAATAATACATACTAAAAACTTAAAAGAAGAAAACATTCTATAGGTCTTGCCAGTTAGTATATATAAATTAGCAAGAGTATCTAAGAACAATGAAGATTACAGCTTACAAGACCAGCCTAGCTAGTTTACATCAATGTTATTAAAGTTTCTAGAAACATATTCAAAGTGTTGCTATTGCGATATTTAAGAAAAAGAGGTGCTAAGTCAGTATACATATCAACAAACAGAAATGATAATCAAAAAAGATTCGTAATAATTATTTTTGCATTAGAGAAGAAGAGAAAGGCAGCACAAACTAAACTAATAAGATTTAACAATCACTTGCTATTTTGGCAAAAAGAAACAAAAAAAAAGAAGTATAATGAAAAAGAAGCTTATTATAAGAAGTGCATAACTACACATGATATAGATGAAGACTTAGATACAGAAGTATATAAAAGCAAGAAAAGTGGAAAAAAAGAAGACACAAAAGAGTTTAAAGAAAAGAAATACTGCATATATTCAACAGAGAAAGAAGATCTACAGATATAAAACCAAGACCTTTTGGAAAAAATCCTTAAGAGACTAAATAAACTTGAAGTACAACAAAACAAGATAAAATAGAAGACAGAAAAAAATGTCACTAATTGCTTCTAATAGCATTACAGTTGAATTAATGAATATAAATCAGAAGATCAGAGAGTTCTTGCATAGTAAAAAAAGAATTTTTGAAGAAAAAATATAGAAGAATCTTCTGGCTATAATGAGAAACCAAAGAAAAAAGAGAAAAAAAAAGTAAAAAATATAGAAATAAGACATAAATATCTGAAAGAAAAATGAAAACAGAAAATGAAAGAATTTAAAATAGCATATCACAACATCAACAGACTTAAAACTAGAGAATGGAAAATAAAAAACCTTCTAGAATGAGCAAAAAAAGAAGAACTCACAATAGTAAAAATAACAAAAACAAACATTACAAAAAAAGAAGGAAAATTTTTATTGCATAGTTATAATATACTGTATAAAGGTTATTGGACTAATGCAGTAATAGATAAGAAAAAATATTCAGGTATAGGAATACTAATAAATAAAAAATGAGAAAAACATGTAGAAGCAGTTAAAAGAGTCAGTGAATACATGCTAGAGATGAGAATATATTTTAAACAATTAGAATTAGTAGTACTAAAAGTATATATTCTACCAAATGACAAATCAATAATTAAAAAAATTTAGCAAAGAATTGTAAAGATAGTAACAAACAGAAAAAGATATACAGAAGTAATTATATTTGATGATTTTAATTATACAGTAGATAATATACTAGATAAACAACATCTACAAACATCAACTACAAAAAACTACTAATATTTAGCTGGCTCAAAAGACAAAACTTTAGAGACTTATACAGAAATCTACATTTGACAAAAGAAGCATACACATGGCTAAGTTAGGAGGCCAAAACAAGAATAGATTATATTTGGCTTTCAGAACCACTTGCATCAGATCTGCAAAAAGCTAATATTAAAGAAGCAAAAGATTTGACAAATAGCAATTATAAGATAATAATAACAAAAATATGAGTAGAACACATAATTGCAAATAGCAGCAAAGCAGAAATTAAATATAAAAACCAAACAAAAAAACAATATACCTATATGAAGAAGCAAAACAAAAAAACTGTAAAGATTATGCAAGAGAGTTGCAAAATTAGCTAGAATAAAAAAGAGTATTAAAATGACTAGAAGATAATAACATAAAAACAAAATATAGTATAAAGAACCTAGACCAAGCAAATCTCAAAGAAGAAAATATTTAACACTAAGTTAAATAAAAGACAAGATCAGAAAAAGACAAAGAAACACAAACACATTATCAAACTTTAACAAATAATTAAGAAAACAAAAAGTAAGAAGTATTAAAAAGTAAAAAAAATAAAGGAGTTGAAACAAATAACAAACTTCAAATTATAGAAAAAGAGTTAAGAGCAACATTACCAAAATTACATAGACAGTAGTCAGAAGATTGAATAGACAATATTAAAGGTTGGCAAAGAATAATTAAAGAGAAAAGAAAAGAGAAATAGTAATAGATACAAAAAAAACAGATAGAAAAAAATATAAACAGAAGATGTAAAATGATTAAACCAGATCAAAGTCAAATAATTGCTAGCTTGCTAAATAGACTATATAAAAAGATTATTCTAGACAGATTTATAATACAAGACAAAGAAGAAGTTAACCTAATATCAGAACCAAACACAGTCCTAAATGGTTTGGCAGCTCATTTTAAAAACCAATTTAGAAAATAAAAAACCAAACTTATAGAAATAGCAGAAAAATGAAAAAGAGTATATAACCCAAAAGATTAGATTAACAAGGCCTGATATAAGGAATTAGAAAAAAGAATAGAAGAAAAGAATAAGAAGAAACACTTAGAGAGCTTAAAGTAAATACAGTCTCAAGAATATTAGACATAAGCTACACATTAATAAAATATACAGAAAAGAGATCACAAAAAATTTTTAGAGCCTTTGTGAATCTGATTCTGAAAAAAGAAGATATACCAAAGAAGTAGAAAATTGCACAAATATATTCAATCCCAAAGACATCAATTGGGATTACTGCTTAAACAACATTAGGCCAATAGCACTGATCAAAACTTTTAGAAAAATTATTACAAAAGTAGTAATAAAAAGATTAGCCAGAGTGTTTACAAAAAGTAATATACTCAAAGAGCCAAACTTTACAGGTTTGCTAGGTAATTTAACAGAGCAACTAATACATATATTAAATATGATAATAGAGGAGGCACAAGAAAAGAACAAAGAAGTATGGATACTGTTACAAGATATAAAAAAGGTATTTAACTTAGTTTTACTAGAAAGCCTAGAATAAGCTTTAAAAAGAGTCAAAATTCTACAAAAAACAAAGAAATAAATAAGCAATCTTTTTGGTAAACAGCAATTCAAAGTTATTACAGCTTATGGTTTAACAGAAGAAATAATGACAAAAGATGGAATAGACCAAAAAGAAATAATCTTAATACTAATTTGGTATTTCTTTTATGATTCACTATTAGAAAAGATACAAGAAGATGAAACACTAGGCTATATAGTAGAACAAAAAATAACAAAAGAGTATGCAGTAATAACGTTACAAGTTATAGGCAAGTTGCAATTGCATATTCTGATAATACAACATGGATTGTAAACAGCAAAAAACAAGTATTAAGAATTATAAGTATTGCAAAAGAGTTTTTTAAAAAGCAAATAATATTGAAATAAATAGATCAAAGCAAAGCTCATAGTAATAAATACAAGAATGAAAGAAAAAGAAAGAGAAATTATGTTTAGCTATAGTAAAATAATAGAAGAACCCAAAAACAAAATTGTAAGGTCATTAGGAATTTGGCTAAACAGTAAAATGAGAGAAGCACTGGTTTGTAAGAAAGCAAAAAGAATAGTTAGTTAAACAATTAAAGATCTGATATACAAAAAGATAACAATGAGCCAAATTACATACATAAACAATATAGTAATAATTTCTAAGTTAGGATATCTTTTACAGTTAACAAAAATGTCAGAAAGAATGATTGACAAAATACTTCAACTATTAATATGTCTAGCTAAGTATAAATGCAATATGATGAGAACATCAAATAACTGCACAATTGAGCACAAAGACTTAGATAATTGCAAATCACTAAGTCAAGAAATAATAACAAAGCAAATAAGTAATCTTTTTTAAGACTCAACAGACAGAATAGTTTGAGCAAATTAACAAAACTTAGAATATCTTAAGGATGTTAGAAAGCAGTCTTAACAGAAAATATTTAGAACAATAAAAGAAAAATAAAAGTTAAGAAGTTTTAAAGAAACAACTTAGTATATCAAACAATAGCTAAAGCAAAAAAAAATAGAAATAAACATCAAAGCAGAAAAACTTTTATAAAAAGTTTATAGACATGTAAACAGATAAGAGACATGTTAGAAACAAAAATGTGAATAGCAAACAGTAGCATAATAAACAAATAGGATTTATTATATCTGAACCAGCTTATAGATATAAAAGATAACAACCTAATCATATAGAGACAGCCCAAGAGTCTTCAAGGTCTGTCATGCAAAGGAAAGAAAACTAAATAGTTTAGTAAAATAGAAGGAAAAATGCTAAGAACACAAGTGAGCAAAGAAATACAAGACTATTACAAAATAAGAAGATATAATATACAAGTATTAAAGATCAAGTAGACAAAGCTGTCTGAAGACCAAAGAAAAAAAGAATAGATCATATATAGACTGAAACACAACTAGCAACTTGGCAAACTAATTAAAAAAAAAAAAGATGTTAGCAGAGTATTGGTTAATGCATATAGAAGAAGTAAAGACATCAACAAAATTAAGTATATACAAAAGTTGTGAAAGCAATTTAGAACAGACAACAAACAGGTGTGAAAAATGAATAAGACAAGACTACAATATAAGAGTAATATCAGAGTTACTAATAGAGAAAACTAGCAATAAGGTAAATGCAACACTAGAGCAGATACTAGAAGATAGAATAATAGAAAAATAGAAAAGAAACAAAATAAAGTTACTAGGAATAAGACAAACAGAAAAATTAGAAATAGAACTGATTAGAAAACAAAAATTAAATAGCATAATTACAAATCAGTTTGTAGAGATATTGATATGAAATAAGAAGAAAGACAAGAGAAAATACAGTTTTTATACTAATAGAGAATTATACAGGAAGAAAGAAGAAAAAACACAAAAAGAATTAATATTGATTGAATACAAGTTAAAGAGAAAGAAGATTGGCCAAAGGAGAAACCACATTGGGACTTGAAGGTTGGCCTTCAGCAACAATAACAGAATTAGCAGCAATATAAACAGCAATTCTAATAGTGCCAGAAAGAAAAAGCATAGAAGTGTTTACAAACAGCATTGCAGTATTAAGAAATATTAATAGAATGCTTCAAAATGTAGAAGAGGAAAGAACTCTGAAAAAGAAAAACACAATGTGAATAATGAACATTGTAGATCTTATCAAGATTAAAAACATTAAGATAGAAATAATTAAAGTTAAAAGTCATAGTAAAAATAAGTGGAATGACAAAGCAGACTTTCTTGCAAAAAAAGGAGCAAATTGTCAGAATATAATATATGCAGATAAAATTAAATGTGATAGGATATAGTACTATTTAGAGTAAAAAAACAAGAAAATTGACATATCAGCAAGACTTCTGTGTTAAATAATAGCAAATGTCAGAATAGAAGCTAGTTAGAGAGAGACAAATTTAATATAAACATTAAAACTAAAAACAGAAAATACACTATATAATTAGTCAAGTTTTTAGAAAGAAATAAACAGAACAAAAAAAGTTCATTGTATGTCAAGAAACTTAATATAAGAAGAGCTACAGTAATTAAGTACATAATAGACAGCCTACTAATACTTAAGGTACTAAACAGAAAAAACCAGAAGTATATACAACAGCTAAGTGCCAAGTATGCCAAGTTGAAGAAAAAAAGACTCAGGCACATTTAGCAAGTTGTAGCAAACAAAAAAGCTTGTAAAACCAGATTCAAAAAGTTGCAATAGCAATAGCATGAAATGGACTCAAAAAAGAAAAAAAAAACAGAATTCTACTACAAGTCCTATATAAGGCAATATTTAAAAAAACAGAAGCTAAAAAAATTGCAAACAAAAAAATACTAATAAAGAAACTCACAATGCTAAAAGTAGAAAAAAGGCTTAAGCGACTCTTAAGCAAGCAGGCAACACAGAAGTGTATAGATATAGTTACAAGAACAGTATAGAACATTTTCTATAACTAAGTATAAAGAGTACAATATAAAAAAATACAAGCTTGGAAAAAGAAGGTCAATATAATAAATAAAATAAAAAAAGTGACTATGCAAAAAAGAAAACAAAGAAGAGAATAAAGAAAACTAAGTAAGAAAAAAAAAACAGAAAAGGCAGACCAAATGAAGATAAAAGTATTAAAAACAATAAATATGCTTATCACAAAAGGAAAAAGACCCTTCTAGTATGGCTTTAAGTAGTTAGACAAGCAGTCTATTTTTAACTAAGATAGTGCAGCAGGTTGCACTTAGGTACTATTAGGGTGGTCAAGTGATGCTAGACTTAGATATTAAAAAATTTTATATAATTGTATATGTATATAGTTTCAAAAATCTTAATAAAATACTAGCATAACTGCTTAAAATTAAAAAAAAAAACTTTAATCAAAAATATTTTAACAACTATTTGACTAAATTTAATAAATATTTTTATTAAATTTTATAAGTTTGTTAAATTTAAATAAAAAAATTATAAATTAAATTAAATGCATTATAAAATATACTAATTATAATCTTTTTTTTAATATTAATAATAAGGCCATGCCTCTATCTTACTAATTATAATCTTAAATTTACTAAATAATACTACTTAATAAATATTTAAATTTATATTTTATATTCATTAAATATAGTATTTAATTTTTAAAGATTTTATAAGTATTTAAAACTAATATTTATAATAAATTATAAATTAAACCCTATAGCTTAATAGTAAAGCTACTAATTCTTTACAAACTAGATTAATAGTTCAAGTTGGGTTAGAAACAAAATCTTAGAATTTTAATTTTATAACCTAAAATAGAAGTTAAATTAAATACAAAGTTTTATAAAAAGTTTTAAAATAAAGTACAATAACAGATTAAAATTTTTTAAAAGAAGACTGACTTTGTAGAGTAAGGATACTATATATAATAGTAATATTACAAAAGGTTTGGCTATATAATAGTATTATACAAATAAGCTCTTAAAAGATAGAGTAACACCAACATTTTTGTATCTGATTCATAGAATATTTAATTAAAAAAATAATACTGAGTAATTATAACTGAAATAATAAGTAATATAATGTATGCAAAAAAGATCTGTAACAAAAGATTAATTTAATTAAAATTGGAACATCTTAGGCAGCTATCTTTAAAGTACTTGATAAATATTCTACAAGGCAATTATATATCATAATTTAAATAATAATCATCATACCTATATATAATAAGTCAAGTTTTTAGAATTTCTTGTAATATCAAGCTAATAATACATTAGTATAATGTTGGTATTATACTTATAAAAAAGTTTGCAAAATGCATATGTGATTAAACTGCAAATCAAACCAATTATAGAAATATAACCTAAAAAAATTATATAGTAAACTGTAAATTAATAATCTAGATCTTAATAATTTTAGTTATATCTAATAAGATACTAGAAAATATATATGTTTGTATATATCAAATTAGTAGTAAAATAAGCAAAAACTAACAGAATCAACCAATTTGTAAAAAAAAAGATAATTATAAATAATAGACAAGTTGGTTGCTATTGGGTTAAAAATAAAAGAAAATTTAGATATAACAAGATGATTTACAGTTTTTTTGATAATTTAGTAATAATAATTAAAATATATAGTAAAGGTTACAAAAAAGGATATATAGAAAGTATAGATATAATATTATATTAAATGCTTAGAGCTAAAAATAATTTAGTAGTACAGATATAATATAACTATATGTAATAATAATATAAAAAATTAAATAAAGTATAAGTTTTAATTTAGAATTATAAAAAAAATATTTATAATTATAATTTTAACATATTTTATATTTAATAAGTAATTACTAAATATTTAATAAGTAATTACTAAATATTTTTTTTAACTTTAATTGAAGGTATTTTAATAATTATTTGATTAAATTTAATAATTTTTTTTATTTAAATTCTATAGAATTATAAAATTTTAATAAAAATGTTTTATCAAATTTGATTAAGTAATTGTTAAAATACTTTAAATTAAAGTATATTTATAGTAGTGAAGGACCAGGATTATGTCGACCAGACCCAACGTACAGGGCAGGTTATGGGATCCTCCACAGCTGTGCAA
>CAJVQA010001047.1:0-27942 GCA_910591915.1 Cetraspora pellucida | reverse complement strand
TGATTTGATTTGAAAATTTCAGATTTGAATTTGATTTGAACTCAAATATTTGATCAAATCAAATCAAATCAAATTGTAGAACCTTAACAGTACTTTACTTAACTAGAAACATCTATCACCAAGATTGTTATACTTATCTAAAGGCAGAAAACCCTTTTGGTTCTTCTACTTAGAAGATACAATTTTAGCATACTCCTATTATTGAAATATCTTACTATATTATCAATTATTAGATTACAATTCTTATACTTATTATATTATTAATACATCTAAAAAACTTACTAAATCTAAACTCTGATTACTCTTATATTACAATGATGAAATTATTATTAAAAAAATATAAAAATATTTTCTATCTTCTAGCCACTACTCTATTACTCATTAAATCTTTAATATAGACTTAAACTATATAAGATTTCATTTTTTATTTTCTGTCAACTACAAACAATATATAGAATGCCAACTTAATTCTTATAAATTAACCAAACCTGTACTGTTGAAGTTTCTGCAATTATTTCTGTATAATTTTTTAATAGAACTAAAAACTTCAACTTAACCTTAATGCCAATTACTTGAACCTTATTTTTTTTATAGCTGTCAAACATTCAACTCACATTCTTTCTTCATTTAATATTCCTATTATTAACTTAATTGTCTCTAAAATCTTTATTTTAAGTAAATCTATTAACAAACTTATATCTATCTTATATTACAACCTTTCTTATCAACAACTATCTTTATATACTGATAGATCTGTAATTGACATTGGTACTGACCAATAAACAATAAGTATTGGTTAGATCCAAGTTAATAATAATAATCAAATTATTAATTTCTTTTTTGCTAAAATTAAATTTTGGACCTTATTTTACAAAACAGAACTCTTTTCAATCATTATTGCAATCTTAACCACTTTTTGAAACTATGTTATTAATATCTTTACTGACTCTTAATTAGTAATCTCTAAATTTAATAACCTTCAACTTAAGCCAATTCATCCAAACAAGTTACTTAAATTTAATTCATAGCCAATTTGGTACATTCTTCTAAACATTATTAAATCATACAAACTACAAATTACTTTTACAAAATGTAGGTTCATTCAGATAACTATCTCAATAAGCAAGCAGACTCTTTTACTAAACAACATCTACTGTTACTATTTCTTTTATTTAACTATACAAATCTTTACAATTCTCATTATATTCTTCAATAGGAACATCATTATGTAAAACTTCTTATAAAGTACTTTATTCAACAAATCTGTAAAGCCTATATCTTAGCTATATAGGCATTACAAAAATAAAACAGTAAATAGTTATACTTCAACCAAGATATTAATTGAAGATTCACTTAGCTTTACTTTAATTATAATCAAAAACTCTTATACAATATTACCAACTTTAGACTTAATTAACTAAAATCTTTTAAACCAAAAATTTTTTTTAATAAGTTGCCAATATACTTATTATATTATACTATTTACTTAAGCCAATATCTAAACACTATTTGCTTCTATTGCAACTTATCTAATTCTCATTTCTACTAGCATACTTGCATTAATCTATCTTTACTTAATCAAATTATTTAAATCTCTATTAACCAAATTATCTCTAATAACTTGCCTGATTTTGACATCTATCAAAAACATAATCTAATTAACAAAATTTTGCATCATTTAGCTTTTAACTTTTTATATATATTATCTAATACTTATTATTCTAACCTTACTCTTAAAGAACTTATTTCAAAGTTTCTTATATCAACAATTCAAAACTTTGACATTCTCTACAAAACAGTCTCTCAAGTTATTATTAATATTTTTCTTAATATCAATAAACAATCATATAAGCAACTATAAAAAAATATTATATTTACTTTTCTAATTAGAAAAATTAACAAAACAAATCTAATTTCAACCAATTAACCAAACTTTAAGATTATCTAATTTAACTAGAAAACATACATGCTCTCAAAAAGATTATACTTACTTATGCCTTTGTGAACTTCTTGATTAATTACATTTTCACTCAAATACATGCTCTTCTATAGGTTAAGCAATTTGCAAAATTAATATTTAATTTATTTTATAGATCAAATATAGCATATCATTAAATTATATATTAAATATTCAAATTTAGGTAAGCTTTGACTACTTTAGTAGGTTTAGATTACAGATAAACTAGTCTGAGCTTTTATTTTTGCATGTATTTTTTAATTTATTTGTTTTGTACAAATAGTAATAGCTATATAGTTAGCAATTTAATGATTAATTCTAACTGCAAATATTGGCCTTAGTCATAGCATATATATATGTAACTATTTTAAATTATTAATAAAAATATAAGCAAGACCTTATCTTAATATCAAAAAAAAAAAGAATTTTCTAATGTTTAAGTTTAGTATTACTTAGTTATTTTTATAATATCTAAATGCAACTTGTTATACTATTTCTGTTAGAAATAGTTTGCTTGTCTAACTATTTAAAGTTATATCAGAAGAGTTTTTCTTTTTCAATAGCAAGCATATTAATTGTTTTTCATATTTTTTTCTTTATTTAATTTATTTTTTCTGTTTTTTTTTTCTTTTATTTGTTTATCTTTTTTTAGTTATTTATCTTTTTTTTTTTTAACTTTTCTCTTATATAAATATTTTTTTTATTTTGTTCATTATGTTGCCTTCTTCTTTTATTCTAGCTGTTTTTTTACAATAAACTCTCTATATTTGGTTGTAAAATATGTTCCAAACTGTTTTCATTATTATGCTTACACACTTCTGTGTTGTCTGCTTATTTAGTAGTCATTTGAGCTTTTCTTTTACTTTTAGCATAGTAAGCCTTTTTATTAACATTTTATTATTTTCAATTTTTTTTGTTTCTGTTTTTCTGAATACTGTATTGTATAATACTAGTAGTGTAATTTTTTTTTCTTTGAGCCTATTTTATACAGTTGCTGTTGCTATTTTTTGTATCTGTTTTTATAGACTTTTTCGTCTACTACAACTTGCTAAATATATCTAAGTTTCTTTTTTTTTATTTTGATATATCTGGCACTCTAGTGTTGTATATACTTCTAATCTTTTTTTATTTAGTTTTTCAAACATTAGTAATTTGTCTATTATATACTTAATTACTATTATTCTTCTTATACTAAGTTTTTTTAAGATATAGTGAACTTCTCTTGTTCTATTTATTTCTTTACAAAAACTTAATCAGTCTTATAGTATATTTTCTGTTTTTGGTTCTAATATTCTAATTAAATTCATTTCTCTTTAACTGGTTTTAATTTTGACATTTGCTATAATTTTGCAAAAAAGTCTTATTAATATATCAATCTTTTTATTTTTCTATTCTAAATAATACTTAATTCTATTGTATTTAATTTTTTCTGTATATATTATATCTTTATACTTATTTTTTTTTTTACAAGAAAGTTTGTTTTATTATTTTACTTATTTTTATTATAACTTTTAACTTAGATTATTGTTATTCTAATGTTCTTGCTTTTAATAAGATCTGCAATATTTGTTAACTATATTATTTTTTTTTCTTAAGAATTTTCTTATCTTTTATATTTTGAATTGCTTTATTAATGTTTCTTAATGTTGCAATATTGTTTATATATTTTTATGTTCTTTTCTTCTAGTAATATAAGAATTGCTATTTATATTACTGCCAATTTTGCTATTGTTATTAATGACTATTTCTCAAGTCTTAATGCAGTTTTCTTCTCTAGTTAGTCTTTTTTATTCTCTATTTGCACCTAGCCAATACCTATTTTTTCTGTATTGTTTTTTTTTTCTTATACAATACACTGTTTGTGTAGAAAATATGGTTTTTTTTGTTTTTTTTCTTATTTCTTGCTAGAATCTTTATTAAGCAGTCTGTAATTATATTACTTAATCTTTGTTTTTTGATTAATTCTATCTTTAATACTTATGTCTGCTTCAACTTTATTATTTTTCTTTTCTTTTTTTTTTATTTTTTTAATATTCTATTTTCTAATATTTGTTCTATTATTATATTAATTTTATTATTATTTTTCTTTACTAGTAACTTTGGTATTATTTTTATACTATAGTTTTGTCTTATTTATCTTTTATATTTGTCTTTTGTTTGTTCTAATCTAATTTCATAATCTTTGCATTTGCTTATTTTTATATATGTTTTTTTTTTGTGTTAGTCAATATTCAACTAATACTTTTTTTTTTCTCTTTTTTGATTATTTTATTGAATTGCTAATTTTGTTTTGGTCTGTATATGATCTATTCTTTTTTTCTTTAGTCTTCTAACATCTTTGTTCACTTAATCTTTAATGTCTGTGCATTATGACCAGTGTAAATAGTTGAGGTTTGTTTGTAGTATTAACAGTTATATACTGTGGTAGTAACAGGATATTAAAATTATATGTATCTTGTATTTCTGTTAAGAATTTTTTTACTAGATGATAATTGATTATAGAGAAATTATAAGTAATAAAGGTCTTGATTTAATTTGGTTCTTTTGAAAGTAGTTTTTTTTGAATAAAGTAGTCATTTGGGATTTTGTAAAAACTATAATGCTTTTAAAGAATGTTTATATAATGTTTAAAATCAGCTGTCTTTAGAGTTGTAAAAAAAAAAGTATCTTACAACTAAATTAAGATTTTGAGATGTTGATGGTAAGGGTTTCCAAGTAGGTAGTAGGTTAAAATAGTTGAATAGTATACAATCAAAGTTATAATATTTGTGCAGTTTTTGTCTGTATTCTGCTAGATAAGGTAGTTCAAATTAGCTTGTTATTGAAACATTGCATGTGTTTTTGCATTTAGATCAATTGGGTTGTTAGAGAGAGGAATAATAGAATTAGCAAAATAGCTATCATTAAATTAGTTGAAAGTGTAGATTTTATAAAGTGCTAGCATAGTTGCTTGGATATATTTTTGATCTTTAATTGAAAATAAAAAAGAAAGTATTTTTTTTATGTTTTGATCAATTAGATCTAAAAAAATTAGTAGTAAAATAAGAAGTTAAGAGTATGCTTTATTAAGAAATTTGTATTTTTTTAAAAAATAAGTACACAAAGGATTTGTGCAAGGTTAAGACAGTAGAATATGTATCTTGTACATTTGTAAGAACTGGTTGTAAGAAAATCTAAGTTTCTAATATAATCTAAAGTGAGTTTAATTTTGAGTTTTTTGTAAATTTGGTCTTTGTTAAATTTGTTGACCAAAATAATATTATGTAATTTTTTATATTTTTTGAGAATGATTTAGTATAATAAGTTGAATTTTTTTTGGTGTTAAAAAGCTGTAACTTTTGTTCTTGTAAAGGAGTAAAAGAATGATATGTTTAAATAATGGAATTTTTGGTTAATAGCATATGAAATGTTGTAATTTGGAGAGATAATTTGGATTTTGTAAGTAAAGAATTTCAGAATTTGTGTTTGTTATTGAGAGCTTTAATTATTTTATCATTGTTTTAAGTTTGAAGATTAAAGTTAAGTGCTTATCTTGCAACAAAAGTTTTAGTTACAAAATTAACTAATCAAAAGTTGTATTGTTTTTTGGTTTTGGTAAGTTAGATGTTACTGCTTTGCTATATGATTTATTAGTAACAGGTTAATGATCATTAGAAGTGTTAGAGATAATGTTTATATTATTAATATGTATAGTTAACATTGAGGTTAATTGAGATGATAGAGCTTCTGTAAGTGTAATTAGTTTGAGTTCCATAAGTTGTTTTTTGAAATAAAACTATTAGATACAAGTATCAAGTATGACAGATCAAGTAATGTAATAAGGAAGTTTTGTGGCATAGAAATATTTACTGGTTTAGATATATTTGTTTTAGTAGCTGTAATATATAGCATCATTTGGAATTTTATAAGAAGTAAACTAGATTGTCTACTTTTTGGTAAATTTTTTCAATAGAAATAGTATGTAAAGAACAAAAGAATTAGAGTTGCTAGTTTTATTTTTTTTTAAAAAAAGGAAGTTTGTTTCTAGTTCTGCATTTTTTTTGGATCTTTTATTTTAAGAAACTTGAAATATAACTGATGTAACTTGGATGTTTAGCTGAACTAAAGCCCTATAGAGATCTATCTTTGAAGGTAACAACACCAAATTAGTGTTAGAAGAAGTTTTGAAGTCTTGTAATTTAGTAATTAGAGTTTTTTGTCTTTTGGCTATGTTAAATAAGTCTTAGATATTCTGAGAGTTTATTTTCTCTCTTTTTTAAGTATCTTTTGTTATATTTTTATTATTATTAAAATAGTCTCTTTTGGGATTGGAGCTTTTTATTCAATAGTTAAGATATAAGAACTTATAGCCAAGGCCTCAAAGAAGTCTTTTTATATTAAAAAGTACAACTAGTCATATATACATTTTTGGTATCTAATAAGTAGTTTGCTGATAGTTCTATACTAGATGCCATATCTGTAACCCAACTAGGAACATTGCTTATTTAAATCCTTTGTACTGCAACTCTTACTGTATTACTAGATTATCTCTGCTATGTAAGTTAGTTAAAAAAGTCTAGATGCTTACTTGTATGCTTAGGATCCTATATTTTATTTCATGCAATATTCTTAAAAGCATTATTACTAAAGCCTTTCATATCTTACATACAGCTAACCTAGTTTTATATAATATGCTATAGTTATCTAATACTTGCAATTAAGGCTAATCTTAAATTACTACATTACATTATTTCTATTTTTGTAAAGTTTACTCAAATCCTAATACCTATCTTTTTGATATTTTTTCTATTATCCTCTACTAACTGCAACTTAGAACTGACAAACTCTCTAAATTTTTAATCTAAATGGCCTAGTATAATATCTCTTAGTATCTTTTTTCTTTGACAATTCTAGCAGCCTAGTTGGTCATGTACTTTTTTATATATCTTGTTATTCAGTTTATCTGCTTGTTTCTATGAAGGTGTTTTATAGGCTTTTATTAGTCTAATAGCACTGTTAAAAGTTTATACTACCTTTTTATTTAGGAATTTCTAAGTAAGTTTCTGTCACCTTAGTTTTTTAGTTTTCTATACTCAGTAGTCTTATTGTGAGTTTGCACTGAAGTTTTATACAACACTAGTTATATATTCTTTTATATATATGTAATATTATACTTTATATAAATGTCTTAAGCTCTTAATGTCAGTAGGATCTAACTTGATATACCTGGGTTACAGCCACATGAGACCAACTAATTGACAGAAAACAGTTACCATAATGCAAATATAATTTTTAAATTTTATTGTAAATGAAATTTGAACCTTAGACCTGCTATTTAGAGGATGACAATTTAACCACTATACTAGAATTATCATCTTCTCTATATTCAATATTTTAGTACTAATTTTTGTTTACTTTTTGTTTTTTCAATTGTTTTTATATAATCCTATTTTTTTTAAACTAATTTATTAAATTTTAAGGTCTAAAAATTCTTTGGATAATTGTAGACAGTATAGATATTTGAATGTAAACAAAGACAAAAAAAGTTTTGGATATAGTAAACATAACAATATTGATTATTATAATTTAGATTAAAATTTAAAATTAAATTATTAAAAAGTAAAAAAATATATATATATATATATTTTACTTTAGTAATAATGCCAGTTTGTTTATTAGCTTTAATTTTAATATAGTACAAATTTATAGTTACATTTTAGAATTAATTATTACTAGTACTATATACTATTTAATTTTACATTACTGACTTTACTTGGTTACCTTTATGACACCTAAATGCATGTTAGCCACATGTCTGTATACAGTTATCTTAACAACTACTTGCAGTCAAGGCATATCATTAAACTGCTATACAGACAAGAATATCTTTTAAACTTAATGCAGCATCTCAAATACTAGAGTACTGTCTTCTGTAAATCATATGCATGTGTCCTATTCATATGTTTTACTTGGTCTTGTTTCTTCTACCTCCTAATCAAACTATATCTAATATTATCTTGTTCTTTATATTTCTTATTTTTTTGGCACTGTACTACTTTCAAATTGGTTCTACTTAGGTATGTTTGATCTTTATAGTCTTTTATTTTTGGTATGCCTGTTATTGATTCCCTTAAGGTATTCCAACAATGATTTAGGATCTGCAATAAACTTATATTTTAAGCCAAACCTGTTGCTACTATTGGTCTTTTGACTAATCTGTATCTTAAGTTAGATTTGTTGCTACTGTTCTTGCAGATACCTTAGATCTTAACATTATACAATAACTCAGTACTGCATTTAACTTCTAACATGATGCTCTCTTCTATAGTAGAGACTGAGACTTGTTGCACTTATAAACAGAACAATTCTGGTTATGTTTAAAGAGTTTTTCTGACCTCAGTGATATTATACTACAATATATTGCAAGTTTCTTGCTTATTCAATAATATCTGCAAAACAATTCTGATTATATTTAGGGAGTTATACTAACCCTAATGATGTTGTACTATTTTGCAGATCTTATCTCATATTGGTTGATTGATCTCAGTCTTGTTTATCATAGACTTCTATATAGATATGACCAGAACCTAATTTGGTGTCTTTATATTGTATAAGGAAGTTATATATCAGTTCTTCAAGATTTTTTTCTTCTATAATTAGATTATTTAGCTATGCCAGAGATGCTTTCAATTTTGGTTAGACCAATTCTTTACTATAGCCTATTCTTGTATTTATTACTTCTTTCATTATTCTAGTATTAGTTACTTTTAAACTATTCTTTCAATCGAATTTCTCTTCTTAGATCTTAATTAAGACTCATTCACATAATTAGTTGATTATTCTTTCAAACAAATATCTCACAAGTTAGGTATAAAAATGTTAGTACTGCCTATATTAGGAGATGTAAGGATGTTGGTGCTATCCTAGCTTGAAGAACTTACATGTGTAATCTTTTTATAATCCTAATCTCTGTAACAACTACTTGTTACACATAATGCCTGTACTTCACAATTAGATCTTCTTCTAGAAATTTCTATTTTTATTATTATACTGCATTTGAACTTCATTACAGGACTTCACATTCAATTACAGGCTCCTTATTAGGTTACAGAAGCTAAAATCTTTCAATTTTTGCCTTTAGCCAAACTTGAACTATTGATCTTGACTATAAAGAGTATAGGAGCTTAAACACTAAGCTATAGAATCCACATCTATATAAAAATTTTATTTATTTTTTTTTTTACATCTTAAGCAGTTATGCTAGTATTTTATTAAGATTCTTAAAACTATATACATCTATAATTATATAGAATTTCTCAATACTCAAGTTTAGCATTACTTGGCCACCCTATTGGTGCCTAAGTGCAACTTGCCACACTATCTTAGTTAAAGATAGCCTGCTTGTCTAACTACTTAAAGCCATATCAGAAAGGTTTTTTCCCTTCTGTAATAAGCATATCAATTGACTTTCAAGCTTCTTTCTTCATTCAGTTTATTTTTTTTGATTTCTTTTTCTTTTCTTCCTTTTTTGTTATCTTATTCTTAGTTGTTTTCTTTTCTAATCTTCTTTTGGTTCAAGCATTTTTTTCATTTTGTTTGTTATATTGACCTTTTTTTTCTATTTTTGTACTTTTCTACATCAAACTTTCTATACTTGGTTGTAAAATGTATTTTATACTGTTCTTGTTACTATATCTATGCACTTTTGTGTTGCCTACCTATCTAAAATCTAACTGATTCTTTTTCCAACTTCATTTGTTGTTAGCTCTTTTATCAAAGCTGTTCTGTTTGTGATTTCTTTTGCTTTTGTCTTTCCAAAGATTGCCTCATATAGCACTTAAGGCAAAATTCTAACCTTTTTATTTTCTTTTAAGCTATTCCAAGCTGCTGCTGTTGCTACCCTTTGAATTCTCTTCCACAAGTTTCTTTGTTCAATGCAGCTTGCTAAATGTACTTGGGTTTTCTTTTCACTTTTTTGACATATTTGGCAATCAGTTATTATGTATATTTCTGGCTTTCTTCTATTTAGTTCTTCTAGTATTGGTAGGCTATCTATTATATATTTGATTACTGTTGTTCTCCTTGTACTGAGTTTTCTTGTTATACAATATACACCCTTTGTTTTATTCATCTTTTTCCAAAAGCTTGACCAATTATATCAAATGTTCTCAGTTTCTGGCTCTAGTGCTTAAATTGGATTTGTTTCTTTCCAACTAGCTCCAATTCTGGCATTCGTGACTATTTTACATAAAAGTCTTGCTAGTATGTCAACTTTTCTATTTTTCCATTCTAAATGGTACTCTATTGTGTTATACTTGATCTTCTCTATAACTATTATCCTTCTACATGTTGCTTCTTTTTTTGCAAGTAAATCTGTTCTGTCATTTTACTTGTCATTACTGTGACTTTTAACCTTAACTAGTTCTATTCTATTGTTCTTGCTTTTAAGTAAACTAACAATATTCATTATTCACATCGCATATTTCTTCTTCAAAACTTTGTTATCTTCTTTCTCTTAAATTGCTTTGTTAATATGCCTTAATGCTGCAAGGCTATCTGTATGCACCTCTATATGCTTCACTTCTAGTATGATTAGGATTGCTAACTATATTGCTGCTAATTCTGCCATTGTTGCTGAGGACCAACCTTCAAGTCCTAGTGCCATTTCTTCTTTTGGCCAGTCTTTTCTGCTACTAACCTGCACCCAACTGATGCCTATCTTTTCTATACTATTTTTCTTTTTTTCTTTATATAATGCACCATCTGTATAAAGAGTATATTTGTCTTTGTTTCTTCTCTTGTTTTTTGTTAGGGTTTTTATTAAGTAATTTGTAACTTTACTATCAAATTTTTGTTTTTTGATTAATTCTATTTCTAGTTCTTTTACTTGTTTAGGTTCAATTAGAACTCTCTTTTCTTTTTTTCATTTTTCTGTTGTTCTGTTTTTAGCATTTGCTCTAATGTTGCATTGATCTTATTACTATGTTTCTCTACTAATGTTTCTAAAACTGTCTTTATGTTATTATTCCATCTTATCCACCTTTTGCAATTATCTATGCTTTGTTCTGCTCTGTTCTCACAACCTTTACATTTACTTATCTCAGTATATGTCTTGCCTTCTACTTTTTGTAACAGCCAGTGCTTGACAAGAATCTTTTTCTTTTTCTTCTTAGAAATCTTACTGAGTTGCTGATTATGCTTTGGTCCATATATGATCTACTCACTCTTTCTTTTGTCTTCTGATATCTTTGTCCAATTAATTATTAGTGCCTATGTATTGTAGCTACTAATTTTGTATTAGTTATATACTTCTCTATTTGTTCATGTTTTTAATGTCTTTTTTTCTAATTTGCTAAACTATTTAGCTTTTTTCTTTTTGCATGACAACTCTAGTAGACTTTTGAGCTGTTTTCACATAATTAGGTTCTCACCTTTTATGTCCACAAGCTGGTTCAAATATACTAGACTCTTTTTATTTATTGCACTACTACTTGCTGTCCATGATCTAACCCTAACTAATTCTCTTATACTTATTCCATATTTATGTATTCTTTACAAACAATTTTCCATTCTGATGCTTATTCTCATCTCTTTTGCTTTTACTATTGTCTGACAAGCTAAGTTGTGTTTGCAATATTTTGTTTCCTCTGGTCTTCTTTTAAAGTCCCAAATGTTTTTTGTTAAGTCTGCTTTCTAATACCTCTAAGCTATTCTAAGTTTTGTTAAATTACCTAAGATGTTTTTCCTATTAAGTTTTATAAATAAACTGCTTATTTGTTTTGTTGTTATTTTTTGACTTAATGTTTTACAGTTTTCCAGATCTTTGTGCTCAATTATACAGTTGTTTGTTGTTTTCATCATATTATATTTATGTTTTGCTAAATATATTATCGATTGATGAATCTTGTCAATCATCTTTTTTGACATTCTTGTTAACTGTAAAAGGTATCCTAATTTTGGAATTATTACTGTATTGTTTATATATATGATCTGGCTCATTGTTATTTTTTTGTATCTGAGATCTCTAACTGTTTGGCTAACTATTCTTTTTGCTTTTTTGCAGACTAGTAACTCTTTTATTCTGCTATTTAGCCAAACTTCCAATGATCTTACAATTTTGTTTTTTGGTTCTTCTGTTATTCTACTATGTTCAAATATAATTTTGCTATCTTCTTTCTTCAGTTTAGAATTCATTACTATAAGCTTTGACTTTGCTCTATTTATTTTAATATCATTTGCTTTAAAAAACTCTTCTGCAATTTTAAGAGTTCTTAGTAATTGATCTTTGCTTTTTGCAATCTATGTAGTATTATCTGCATAAGCAATAACTGCCTACCTATGTTTTGTGATACAGTTAATGTTTGTATTTTTTAGTATTTCTTGTTCTACTATATAATCTAGTAAGTTATATTCTTGGATTCTTTCTAACAGTAGATCATAAAAAAGCTACCAAATTAGTGGAAAAATTACCTCTCCTTAATCTATACTATCTTTTGCTATTATCTTTTCTGTTAGGCCATAAGTTGTAATTACCTTAAGTTGACATTTGCAAAAGAGATTAATAATATATTTTGTTGTTTTTTATGGTATCTTGACTCTTCTAAGAGCCCATTCTAAGCTTTTCAATAGGACAAAGTTAAATGCTTTCTTCATATCTTGTAAAAGTATCTATATTTTCTTATTTTTTTCTTGTGCTTTCTCCATTATCATGTTTAGCATATGTATTGGTTGCTCTGTTAAGTTGTTAGGCAAATCTGCATAGTTTGGTCCTTTGAGTATTTCTCTTTTTGTAAATATCTTGACTAACCTTCTTATTACTATCTTCATAACTACCTTTCTAAAAGTCTCAATTAATACTATTGGTCTAATATTGTTTAAATTATATTCTTAGTCTACATCTTTTAGGATTAGATAAATTTGTGCTATTTTCTACTTTTTTGAAATTTCTTCTATTTTTAGGACTAGATTTGCAAAGGCTCTGAAAATTTTCTGTAATTTCATCCCTGCTTGTTTTATTAAGATATAGCTTATGCCTGAAATTCCTGGAGCTGTATTGGCTTTGAGTTCTCTTAGCATATTTTCTCATTCTTTTTCTTTTATCTTTTTCTCTAACTTCTCATATCAAGACTTCTTAATCCATTTTTTTGGATTGTATACCTTTATCTATTCCTCTGACATTTTCTCCAGTTTGGTTCTTTGCTTTCTGAATTGATTTTCAAAATGCTTTGCTAAACTATTTAAAACAGCCTTGGGTTCTGTTGTTAGACTGATTTTGTCTTCAATTTGGGTTATAAATCTGTCTAACATTATCTTCTTGTATGGTTTATTTAGTAGGCTAGCAATTATTCATTCTTGGTTAGTTTTTATCATCTCACATCTTCTATTTATGTTTTCTTCTATTTGTTTTTTAGAGTTTGTTCTCACTCTTCTTTTCTTTTATCTTTCAGAATTCTTTGCCAGCCTTTTATATTATCTATCTATGCTTCTAACCATTGTTTGTGTAACTTCGGTAACACTACTTCTATTGCCTTGCCAATGTTTTTGAGTTTATTGTTTATCTTTTTTTTTTTTCTTTTCCTATCTTTTAGTTTTTTCTTATTTTCATCTTTTTAATTATTTGTTGAAGTTCAATTATGTTTTAATTCTGCTATAGCTTCTTTTGATGCTGTCTTTTGTTTACTTTGGTGTTGAATATCTTCTTTTTTGGAATTTGCTTATTTGCTGCTTCTGTTATAGTTTCTTCTATCATATTTCATATATGGTTTAACATATCTGTACTATGTATATTGACTTCTTTGTCTTCTTCTAATTGTTTCAGAATCTTTTTCCATTCTAATTGTACTTGAAGCTCTTTAGCATATTCTTTTCAATCTTCTTGCTTTGCTCCCTTATACAGATATATTGGTCTTTGCATTTGATTTCTGCACAACTTTGGTTCACAATTATATGTTCTAACTATATAACTGTTATTAATATTCTATGGTCACTGCCTGTTATTCCTTCTGCTTTTTCTATGTTGGCTTCTTAAAGGCTAGTCGCCATAGTTTCTAACAACTAGATATAGTCAATTCTTGTTGCTGCTTCTTGGTTTGACCATGTATACACTCTTTCTGTTAAATGCAAGCTTCTGAAAGAGTCTGTGAAATTCTATCTCTTGAGCTAATTAAAAACTGGCAGTTTTTTATATTCTGTTGTTTGTAGGTGCAGTCTATTTAGTATGTTGTCAATTGTGTAATTAAAATCTCCAAATATAATTACTTCTGTGTGCTTTCTTCTGTTTATTACTATTTCCACAATTTTTTGCTGTATTTTTTTACTGGTTGCCTTGTCATTTGGTGGAATATACATCCTTATCACTATCAGTACTAGTTGTTTAAAGTATAGCTTTACTTCTACTATATATTAATTAGGTCTTTTAGCTGTTTCAATATGTTTTTTCCAAATCTTATCTATTAAAATTCCAATGTCTGATCTTTTTTTCTTGTCTGGTACTGCACTTGTTCAGTAACTTTTAAATCTTGTGTTGAGATTCTGCACTAAGATTTTCTCTTCTTTTTCTGTAATATTTATTTTTGTAATTCCTAAGAATGCTATTTTTTTTTCCTTTGTTCAGCCTAGCAGGTTTTCTAGTTTTCAACCTCTGGTCTTGAGTCTGTTAACATTGTGACATGCAATTTTTATTTATTTTTTTATTTTTTTCCATTTTTCTTTTAACTGCTTATATCTTGTTTCTATATTTTCTGCTTTTCTTTTTTCTTTCTTCTTTTTATTTCTTTTGAATTAGGAGATTTCTCTTTATTTCTTTCTTCAAAGATCCTTCTCTTATCATGCAGAAAATCTCTAATCTCCTTATTCCTGTTCATAAGTTTAACTAAGGTGCCCTTAGAAGTAATTAGCTAGGCTCTTCTTAGCTGTCTTTTTTGTCTCTTCTAGTTTTTCTAATTTCTTTCAAATTTGCTTCAAAAAGTTCTCTATATGTGGTTCTTCTTCTTGTTTATGTATCTTGAATTTTTTTGTTCTTTCTTCATGTTCTTCTGATTTTTTTTTCTTCATTTTTGCATTTTTTATTTGGTTTTCTTTACTTTGGCTTTGAGACCTGCTTCTTTTATTTAGTAAAAAATTCTTCTGGCTTGCACTATTTCTATTTTTGTACTTTTTTGCATAAGCTCTATTTTTTTGTTTTCCTCTGCTACTTCTATTCTCTTCTGTATATGAGGTTTGGCTGTATCTATTCTAGCTTCTTTTTCTTTCTACTTCAAGAATTTCTTTTTTTCTTGTTTCTCTCTTTCCTTTATTTATCCAATAAACTTGAAAGTTGTTATATATATTAGCTTTATTTGAACAGCTCTCATGTCTTTTTCTGTTGCAAACATGACTATTACTGATCTTTTTTGGTTTTCATTTTTATTTAATAGGATTTTAACTGATTTGGCATCTTTGTTCCTTAGACTTTGTAGTAGTAAAACTTCTGAGATGCTTCCTAATAATTCTGTCAGTCTTGCTGCATATTTCCTTTGTTCTTCTCTAGCTTCATAGTCTTCTATTCCCTTGGTTACTTGTATCAGTTTATTATTATTTACTAGTATTGCTTATGAGATGTCTTCATATGTTCTTTTAATCTTGATTACAGCTAAGGCTTTATACTTAGATTTCTTAATTCTTACTATATAGGCCTTTCCAAATCTTCTACAAATGTATTTCAGTTTTTTTCCATTTATATCTGCAGGTAGGTCCCAAATTGTTAGATTACTTGTGTTCTCTGATTCCCTATTTGTTTCATATTGGTTTTCATTTGTCTTGCTTTCATTTTTATTTTCTTTGAATTCTTCTTCTTTGGTTCTTAATTTGCTGCTGTTTCTCTTTTGACTTCTCTCTGTATATTGTGTTTGTTTCTTTATAGTATTTTCTTTTTCTTCTGGTATCATTCTATATCAGTTGCTCTCCTTTTTGCTAATTCTCTGTATAGCATCATTTCTGTCATATTTACAGTTAAAGTCAACTTCTACCTATAAATTTCCTCTTTTAAAGACTTCTTTTACATCTTTAACATATATATTATTTCTTAAAGACCATCTAATAAACTTTATATATTCTTTTTTTGTTTTTTCTGGCATATTGTGTGCTAGTATATTTACAAGTAAGCTATTGTTCTAGTTACAATTTCACTTGCTTAGGGCCCTTATGCTTTTTTTAAGAGGTTCTCCTACTATATCAATTTCTTTTTCAAATTCTAGTTCAATAACTTTTTGTTCTTGTTCTTTTCTTTGTTTTTCTGCATTTCTTTTTTGACTAAACAAGTTTTTTTGCTTTTATTAGATTTGCTCTACTTCTATTTTGCTGTTGTTATTAGTACTTACCTTTGCTACCTCTTCTTTCTGTAATATTTTGTTGATTCTTGGGCTCTCACTTCATGTTGATTCCTTTTTTGGTTTCTTTTTTGATGTTTGGTCTTATTCTATCTTTTGTGTTTCTCTCATTCTTGCAGTTTGGTTACATTTCTCCTTAAGTCTGTTTTGACCTTGTTCTAGAATAGGTTCTACTATCATTGCATAGTTGCTTTGCTCTACTATACTTAATTTTCTTTCTGGTTGCTCTTTCTCTGCTTTATCTATTAATTTTCTTGTTAATCTTAGTAAAGCAACTTCTTCTAAATTCTGATTTGTCAACATAGCAACAATTTTATTTCCTTTGCTAGGCAATACATATATTTTATCTACTTGTTTGATAAATATACCATTTTGCATACTATTGATAGCCCAGTATGTTCTATTGATATATATTGTTATTAGACTGTTGTTACATCTTTTAGTTATATCCATATTTCTATCTATATTAAGCATATGTTTGTTTTGCTTGTCCTATACATGGTTGAGTTGCTTGTTTGTTTATGTCCTTGTGTTCAAAACAGATCTGCGATATCAGGTTAGTGCCAATTCCCCAAAATATAACAATTTTCCAAATTTTTGAGCATTTTTTTTAAGAAATTTTTTGTTTTCTTTGCCTTTTCTACATTGTATTTCTTGTGTTTGTTTATTTCTTTTCTTTTTTTATATCTTTCTTGGATGCTTTTTCTTTTTATTTAGTTCTGCCAAAGTAGTTTAAAAGGCCACTTTTGCATAAAATCAGTTTTTCTTTTTGGTCGATTTTGTGTTTAGATGATTAGCGAGAAGAGTTTTTTTTTTTTAAATATTAAAATGAGTACTTGTGACTTAGGATTTTATTGATAGTACATTTAGCTAATGGTTGCATTACAACCTTAGAAGGCAACTATGGAAAGAGTATACAACTAGCCACTCATACAACTTTAGTTATTGTCTAATTTAAGTAGTCTGCCTGAAGGTTCTACACTAGCTACCATACCTGAAACCTGCTTGTAGATTCCCTATTTAACTACTCTGTTCCCGTATCCACCCATCTACCTACATCTACCAAGATGCTCCAGTTGATACTGGTTCAAATATGTCATGATCACTAAGTCTTTAAAGTGGTTCACTCACATAAGAAACCTTTAACCTTGTACTAAACCTTCAAGAATTTTCTGTATTCTATTCTTACAGCTGATCTAATATCACTATGGCCAAGACCAACACTTGCAGTCAGGGCATATCATTAAACTGCTATGCCCTTGTAGAGTTTATTCCAATTTCAGTACTAACTTCACAACATATCCTTACTACTTTGATATTCAATTTAAGTTCCATCAAGCTGCCATTCCAGATAGTCTGGAAAGGTAGGTCAAAACCATACATCTCTGGTTCACATGTTTGCTAGCATGTGCCCTTTTTCTCTAGAATTCAGAAATTCTGGCAGCCTGGTTGGTTCATCTGGTCTCTTCTTAAAGACTAGCACATTTGTCCAGTTTCACAAGTTCTAGCTCTGTTTTATAAGTTTAGTCTTTACAGTAGCACTGTCGAAGGTTTAGGTTACTTCTCTACTCAGGTCTTTTAAGTAGGCTTTCATCTTTCTATCTAGTTTTCTTGATTTACATGGCCTAAGGACTTATCTTGGGTTTATACTACCCGATACTGGTTTGTATTCCCTCATACAATGTTGTATGAGTGCCTAGACCTTCCAGTCATACTAGTATGACATGGGTTACAGGTATCTTATTCCAACCAATCACAGAAGACAGTTAGTCATAACACAAAAAGAATTGCAAATTTTCGTTGTCACTAGGATTTGAACTCTAGACCTGCCACTTGGGGGTTGACAACCTATTCACTTCACTAGGTTACCACACCCTTTCAGTGAGAAGAGTTAAGTTTTTGTATTTTGAAATTATAATATAAAAATATTAATTTCTTAAATTAATTAATTTATTTATAAATTTTTTTATAAATTTTTTTTTTTTTTAATATTAAAGATGAATATTTGCAATCTAGACTTTTATTAATAGTATGTTTTAGTTTTATAATTGTATTATAATAGCTACAGAAAGTAATTATAAAAAGAATATACAACTAGTCACTTGTATAACTTTAGTCATTGTTTAATTTAAGTAGTTTATTTAAAGGTTTTATACTAGTTGTTATATTTAGAACCTATTTGTAAGTCTTTTATTTAAACATTTAGATTTTTATATTCATCTATCTACCTACTCTACTTACAATTACAGTTTTTATTAATGCAAATATATTATTATTACTAGGTTTTTAAAATAGTTTATTCATATAAGGACTCTTTAACCTTGTATTAAACCTACTAGAGTTTTCTGTTATCTAATTTTTAGTTAATTCAGTATTGCTATAACTAAGACCAACATTTGCAATCAGAATAACTTTTAAACTGTTATATCTTTGTAAAGTTCATACAATCCCAGTACCTCCTTTTACAACCTTACTAATATTTTCTATATTCTTGCAAATTTTTTTATACTACTAATTCAGTTAACTCTATATAATGTAACTTCATATTTAGTTCAATTAGTAGCTAGATTAATAAACTTTTTTATTTAATATTCTTGACTATACAGATCATTTATTCCAGGTTTCTATCTTTGAATCAGAATTTTTACAGATAATACCATTAAAGATTGTACTATCTCTCTATTTAAGATTTTCAAACAAACCTTTTTATAGAATATATACTTTCCAAATTTATTCATATAATATTGCACACTTTCAAAATTAGTCTTAGTACAATTAGAATTACAAAATTATAACTTTAAATATTTCAAACAAGTTGCCAAAATAGGATTATTTTTCAAATTTCTATTGTCAGTAGAATTTGAATTCTAAATTTATATAAATCTATTAAAATTAAAAAACAAAAAACCTATTTAGAAAGATTCAAATAAAGAAATAATATAAATATTTAATAATATTATTATAAAAACTAAATTTAAAAAACAAATATCAATATAGAAAAACTAAATATGCAAAAATCTTTAATAGAGATATTACTAATTAGATTACTAAAATTTTAACTAAGAAGGTCAAAAAAAAGAATATTAAACTACCCTAATATACTAATAAACTGATTATAATTCTATACAAATTATCTAGATTTGAAGTTAAAAAACAAAAGTAAAGATATACTAAAGTATTAGAAATATGTTATAAAATAATACTAAAGTTTGAATGAACTTTGCAAAAGCATAATAATTTAATAATTAGTTCTAATCACAAATATTAGTTTTGTCATAATCATACCAAATCAACTATAAAAAAATAAGTACAAAAGGTTTTAAAAAATTTATCTTAAGAATAAAATAATCTTAAGATTGAAACAATAATTTAAGCATGATCCAATGATTTTAATACAGATTATAGGTTTGAAAAGTTTAAAATAAAACATTTAAGCAAAAATGTTAAGTACAGCAATTGATGTAAAACCTTCAAGCAAACTCTTTAAATAGGTAATATAAAAAAATTACAAATCTAATCAATTGTACACTCTTCTTATAATGGTTCTATATAAAATTACATTACTATAAAAGTGCTAATAAAAATCAAAAAACCAAAAAGATTATCTTAATACCAAAAAAAAATTTAAAGTTCTTGATAAAAAAGTAAAAATAAATACAATAAATACAGTTCAAAAACTTTTAATAAGAAAGACTGTTACCAACATTCAGTTAAACTTAATAATTCTTTTGATATATCATCTGTACTAACTAATAACTTAATTACAGTTTTATTTAACAGTAAGAAATTAAATAAAAGTATCAATAAAACTAAAATTAATTACTACCTTATTGAACCTATTAAGAAAAGACATTGTTATTTATTAAAATAATAAAAAAACAGATTTAAATACTATCAAATCTGGCTCCAAAGTATTTGTCTATACCAACAACATCTGTTTCTTTAAAACAATTATTTTCAAATGCTAGATTACACATTACAGCATTATACAACAGGCTTCATTCAGATATGGTTAAGTAAATATTATTTCTCAAATGTAATATGCAACATTTTTCTATTTTTAAACTAGATAAATTGTAATATAAATTATTAAAGTATCAAGTAACACAATGTGTTGTAAATTGAACTAAATTTGAAACAATTCTAATAAGCTATAGACCCAATAATTAAATACATAAATGGTTTACTATGACGGGTCGCATTTGGACTAATTATAGCTAGATGAGTTTTTATTAGACTGATCATGTGTGAACTGCTTGTATCTAGGGATGTTAAATTAGTCCGATCTGATCCAAAATGCCTATTTTATTCAATTTTCATAATTCCCAAATCAGTCTGATTTTAGATCGGACCGACAAACCCGATTTAACATCCCTACACTGCATGAACTATTTCTATAAAAGTAGGACCCGCTTAGGGAAAATCTGAAAAAAAATTTCAAAACTTGAAAACATAAACGATTTAATCCGCTTTTTTATCATTCCTAAATTTATGCATAGAACTTTATAAACTTTATTAATTTATATATTTACGCAAATGTTTACATTTTTTCGCGTGTTATTACATTCATTTAGATCAAATCGGATTATACATTTTAGGAAGTGCAATCAAAATTTGAAAAAACGGTTAATTATGAGATAAAACGAGTGCAACCCGACATGGAATGTAAACCTGTTAATAGAAAAAATCATTATTATATAATACACTCATATGGATCAAAGGCATTAAAGTTACTCACTTGAATGTAATTCTTTCGTCCATTCCATTGTTCGGGCTTTGATATATACACCTGGTTTTCATCTATTCTATCATGTCCTCCATACCTTTTATTATCAGTGTTAATCACTATCTTATAGTCACCTGCCCATTCTGTGCCAATTTTATAATCGACAAATGAATTCGTTGGATGAAAGTTGAAAATCCAAAGTAAATTTCCTCGTTCAAATACAATTAACTTATCATCTTCATGTTTTAGAGAAATATATGCCTTGTTGTTTAAGAAGTTGTATTGTAAATTTGAGCGCAAAAATAAATGGAGAAATGTATAAATCTATCACTAAACATTGATTACCTGTGGAGAGGATAACCATTCGAATTTATCTTCTGTGTGCTGTAGTGTTTTGTCAAATTCGTTTAAATATTTGTACCTTAGTAAATCGTCATCAACGACATTCCATTGCCGCCTTGCGTAATGATATGAGTTGTTATTTCCAGCTCGCGGAAAATCTAGCCATTCAGGATGCCCAAATTCATTACCTTCAAAATTGAGGTAGCCTTCTCCACCAAGGCCATGCGTCAACAAACTAAATAACATTTGTTTGTGAGTGATAATTCATATAAGATAAACATCAATCGAGATATTCACCGAATCATTTTATGAAGTGCTAATCCACGATCAATGATTGATGTAAGTGGAGTCAAATCTGACATGTTAGTATACATTTCCTTATCCATGAGCCAGAAAGCAATAGTCTTATCTCCGACAAGAGCTTGATCATGTGATTCTGCATAGGCAATATTTTTTTCCTAAAGATTATTTTAATTAATGAATATGCGGTTTGATCAAGTATAAATACATAAATGATAGATACCATATGTCTACGATTAGTCAGAGTCCAGCAGATGTTTCCTATGTTCCAATCATCGTCCCGCATTTCTTTCAATAACTTGATCCACATGTCTGGGATAGCCATAGCAAGACGGTAATCAAATCCAACACCGCCTTCGGAAACAGGGCGACATAGGCCAGGCATTCCAGATACATCTGCACTCCGAAAATATATATGGTTTAGTAATACAGAATGATACATTAATAATTTATAAGCAATATAAAAAATATTTACCTTCAGCAATGGTAATTATGTTTGGATATAATGAGTGAAGCATTTCATTTGCCTTAGGAAGCATAGATAACAATTCAATATTTTCAATATGAGCGTATTGAGGCAAATTTCATCTCTTATTATACGTACCAACATCAAATATACTACACTTCCTTCATCCACAGAATCACCAAAATATTCGCGATAATCACCAGAGAAACCCGTACCCATACCATGGTGAATGTACAACATGCTGGTAACACCATCAAATCTGAATCCATCAAACTTGTATTCCTCCATATAGAACCGAAGGTTTGATAGTAAGAACCGAAGTACTTCCCAGTGACCATAATTGAATAGGCGACTATATAAAGAAAAAGTTGATTGAGTGTATATTTTCTACATGTGTGAAAATGGTAAAGTTGAATGACTGATCATATTTACCTATCCCAGAGATCATGACGCCCTTTTCCTCCTTCGTGAAAGTAGCAATGATCAGAACCATCAAACATATTCAATCCATCCAACACATTTTTACATGCATGTGAATGTACAACATCTAGCAGTACATATAAACCCATGCCATGAGCAGTGTCGATGAGTCGCATTAACTCTTCGGGAGTTCCTTAATACAAAGCAATTAAATAACATATTGAGCTACCTTGGGTTGGACACATCATAATCACTGGTTAAAAAAATTAAAATTTAACTAAATAATACCTTGTAAATAATAACTTATTTACTAGGCAATATATGTATTTTAATATATTTGCTAGTAAGTATATTAAAATAAGTAAATTATACAGTAAATAAGTTATTATTTACAAGGTGTTATTTAGTTGATTTTAATTTTTAACCAGTGAATACCATTGAGCACTGCTTACAATATCTCCAAAACAATACCCTGTGATTAAGACTGGGTATTATTCACCTTCCCTACTTGTTTCTTGAATAAGACCCAGAATACATATTAATTTACTACTTTTAATAATAGTATATCCCCTAAATATAGTACCCAGTCCTTCACACAGTACCCACGGGTACTATTCAATTTTAAAAATGGAATTCTTAAATAAGACCCTGGATACTGTAAGCAGTGGCCAACGTCAATTATAACAAGAATGCTCTTACCATAACGACTGGAAATGGAGAAGAAACTAGTTACTTGATATCCGAAAGAAGCGTAATAAGCATGCTCCATAATTGCCATCAATTGAATAGCATTGTAACCCATATTTCTAATACGTTTTAACACATTATCTGTAAACTCGTTATAAGTACCGACGCGTCCTTCGGTTGTAGATATACCGACTATAATATAATTTATAAATGATAAATAATATTCTCCAATAGGAAATTCTATTTTGACTCGGGTCAAAATGACCCCCCTAAAATATAGGGTTAGTGCGGGCCATTAATGTCGGCCAGGTTTTATATCAAAAAACCTCGGCCGGCGTCAACATAATTCCGGCCCGCACTAACACTAAGGTGGATCATTTTGGCCCAGGTAAAATTGAAATTCCCTTAATAAAAGACAACCGAATAACCTAAATACCATGAGCTTCATATACTTTCAAACTTTTTGGTTTTTGAGGAGCTTTATTTTTCCAAAAATACTTTTCTGGTGGATTCCAAAAGATGGCTTCGTACGTAGGACTATTGGATAGATCTTGTGTCACTCGCTTGATCCAGGCAGGAAGACGATAAATTCTTTCACCTTCGGGGGTAACCATGGATATCTATTTAAATTTGATGTGACTAAAATTATCAGAAAATAAAATCAATAAACAAATCAAAAATTGAACTTACTTTTATCTTTGAGCCGTGAGGAATAGCAGGGATACCATTGTTAGAAGGAATGCGAACTTCCCATATGCCAAATGAATTTTTTTTCATTGGATGCGCAGAGGTATCCCAGCAATCTAAAAGCGTAGATCATTAAGGAATTTTATATTTACAAGGTTCAATTGTTACCATTGAACGGAGACATTAAAAAAAAGGATACTAAAGTCGCCAACCAAACTTGCATTCGTAGCGTTGGGAGCCCACTCGCGATAAACTATATCACCGTTTGGTTGCACATTAAGACCGAAATGTTCATAACTACGCGTAAACTGATCGAAACCTCCTTCATGTTGGTTAATATCTTGAACCCATTTTTTAAAAGAAACGTGTCTAAAGCAAAGGGTACCGTGTAAGTTTAAAAATCAATTATAATTTATGAACTTAGTAGGAATAATTAACCTTCGCTTCAGAACGGGAGCAAAAGGTTCTAGCCAGGGGTCAATTTTAATAATTCCAGTTCCGTCAGTGTCGGTACTTTCCGAAAGATTCATTGCGGTAGGAGGCATTTGAAGCTTAAATGACGAATGTGCTATTAAATAGTTGCTGTGACGAAACAAGTGGGCGTTAAACACGAAATATACATACAAGATAGAAAAGGCGTTCAGTAAATGCTCTTTTATATCACTTTACACCATAGATAGTTAGTCACCCAAAAAAAAGGGTAAAAGAAAAATTATGCCTTTCACGTTCTAATCATCCCACTTTAAATAATGATCGGACATCGACATGAGCTTTTAAATATAAAACACGTTTATATTTGATGTTAGTTTCGATGATCTTCTATTGTTAAAACATAACCTATCGTAACCCAGATAGGGGTACCCGGATTTAGAATTCTTATACGGGGTGCCCGGCTTAATAATTAGTAAGGCAAGTATAGTGAACCGAGTACCCCGTATAAGAATTCTAAATCCGGCTGAATCGGGGCAGCCGAATTCCGAATCGTGCAGATTCCCATCCGGGGTACAACATATATATTTTGATTTATATAGATTTTATTTTTAGATTTATCTAATCTGCTAATGCTAGTAGCTTGGTTTTTTTTTTTTTTTTTAATATTAATGGTGAGACATGTTAGTAGCTTGTTGGTGTAATAAAAAATCTTAAATCTATTAGATTTAAAAGTAAAAACATATAAATCATTTTTATATATTTTTTTATAATATTTTTTTTTTTTATTTCTTTAACAATTTTGTTAAAACTTTAATACAAAATTTTACTAATTAAAGCATTATCTATTTCTAGTAATTCATCTTTTGAAATTGCAAGCCTGGCATCATCCAAGTACAGAAACTGCATCGAAATATGATTTATTATATTAATTTATTTTTAAATTAAGAAATTTTGACAGTTTTGTTAAGAATCAAATCAGAATGAATTATTTTCATTTTGTATTATTTCATTAACATTTTTTATAAACAACTGCCTATGCTCTACTTTTTTTTTTTTACTTTGATTTTATTCATTGATATTTTTTTATTTTTAATTTTTTTTGTATTGTATTCTTCATTTTTAACTGTTTTGACTTTTCTTTGTTTTAATTTTGATGTTATTTCATTCTCTTTTTTTTATTTGATTACTGTTCTACACCTTTGTTATCAAATTTCTTCTTTGAATATTTCTTCTACAATCTTAACATATAATCTAATATTCTATTTTGTATCTTTTCATAAAACTTATTTAATATACAATTTCTTAAATATATTCTCAACTAATAAGTTATATATACATGTCTTTTTATATTTAAGTTTATCTATTTCAATTTCATTAACTAATATTCTTTTTAGATCAAGTCTTGTAAGTTTATTTTTGTCTAACTTGTTAAACTTTTTATATACTAATCAACATACTAATTCTTTGATATTATTCTAATAATTCTTATATTCTTCATAGTTAAATACATGTTTTGATGATTTTTTTTCTATTTTGTACTTCTTATATATATCTGAATCATACAAGTCTGATGTTTTTTTTTTTAATATATCATGCATTAGTAAACTATTAATAATATACTTGAGATTTTTTTATTCTCTTCTAAAGATTTATATTTATTTTTTATTAATTTTCTGTTTTTTTTCTATAGTTATCTTCAATTTTATTGTGCTTCTGGATCTAGTTCTAGCTTTTTTATTGTACTTGAGCATTGCCACTTAGCATTATTTATCATATTCATTAATATTTTAACAAACTTTTTCATTAGTATCTTTATTACTAATTCTTTTCAAAATAATATACATAGAAATCCTAAATTTTTTTTAAGCTTCAAGTTTGTATTCTTATTTTATTATGCATTCTCTTTTGTAAGTTTATCAACTCTTTCATTTCATATTATTCCACTATGTGTTTTAACTTTAACTAATATTAATCTAATGTTCTTTAACTTGTATATGTCTTTGATCTTTATAACTAATCTAAAGTTTTTATTCTTATCTTATATTTAAACATTATATAATGGTTTCTTTCTTTTTAAATTTGCAATTGTTGTTATATTATTTAATTTAATGACTATTTTACTATAACTAATATGACATTTACACTGCAATTAATTCTGCCTTTGTAGACAATGATCAATTTGTTACTTTAATTTTTTCTTTCATTATTAATCTATCTTCATCTTTACTAATCTATATCCAACTTGCTTCTATTCTGCAATTCTTTTTCTTTTTTACTAATAACCTATCTGTATAAAAACTGTAGTTTATATACTCTAATTTCATATTTTTTTCTAATTGCTTCAATAGTAAGATTTTTAAACTACTATTAAATCCTTATATCTTTACCAAACTAATCTTATATATATATATATTTATTTTTTTATCTATAATTTCTTTTTTACTATTAAAACTATCTTCTATATGGTTCTTTTTATATTCACTTAATTCTTCTAACAGAACTGTAATTTTTTGTTTATTCTTTTATCTAATTCTTGACAACATACCAACTATTGCTTTTTTCTTAATCCAATACTAACAATTGCTTGTACTATTTCTATTATTCAAATTGTATTTTTTATATTTTACAAATATTTAATAATTTCTATTTTCAATTTTAGATGTATTTTAGTGATTTATTAGTATTTTTTTTTTCTTAACTACTCTGTCTATTATCGAATCTATATTTTTCTTATTTACTAGCATTTATTCATATCTTTTCTTATTTTGTATTAACTTCTTGTATATAGATTACATTGTTATGATATTTGTGTCTTGTATTTAAAATTCTGCTCAAATCATTCTATCATCTTAATTACTTAATATTTTCTATTGATTTCTACAAATCACTTTGTTTTTCATTTTTTTTATGTACTTGTTTATAATGTTCTAAACTTTTTTATATAATCATTCTTTTATTATCTTGATCAATTAACTGTTATATAAAAAATATTCTATACTTCATCAATCTTCTATATACTATTCTAAATGTTTTCTTTTTATCATACTATATACAGTTTTACTTGTACTATAAACCTGTCAAAGACCATCTTCTGTTTTTACTATTACACTTATTTCTTTTGCTTTAAATATAACTAGATATATTAAATTATTTTTTCAAATTCTTTTTAAATTATTCACCAAAGCTGTGTTTAATTCTTTTAATATTAATTCTGCCAAAGCAAAACTTTGTTTTATTTGTATTCTTATTATTTTACTAACCTAATCTAGCTTATTTGTCTTCTTTATACTAATACTAACTGATTATTAAATATTTCTTAACTCAATATTCTATATTTTCCTAAACCTTGATGCATAATTATACTATTTTCTGTGATCAATGACAGACTTATTTTGTTTTTGATTAGCCTAATTATTAGTTGATATAAGTAATTTAGTTTTCTTTGAATATCTTTGTAGTTTGCAATATGTATATATTTTTTTTTTTTTTTTTTTTTTTTTTTTTTTAAGATTTCCTTTTTGTTTTTTTTGTTTTTTTTATATATTTTTTTTTTTTGTGTTTTATTATATCAGTATATGTG